>PVKU01006432.1:0-103998 GCA_004027475.1 Anoura caudifer
GTTGTTGGACTTCCAAACAGTTTGATTTTCTGAGTTCTGGTTGTTTTCTTGTTTCTAAATCTTTGTTGTCCTTAATTTGGTTGTGAGAAGAGGCACAGTGCATCTGCCTATGCCTCCATCTTGGCCGGAAGTCTTATTTTGCATTTTAAATTAACATACAATGAAAGCTGTGAACTCTTCACCCACTCTGAGAAATAAAAGATTTTCTATAACTTATGGTAAATCTACCCTACGAGCATTTTCATAACTTATTTCCCTACCTCTCCCTCAGAGGAAACCACTGCCTTGAATTTAGTTTTCATCATCCTCTTGCTTAATTTTTAAAGCTCTTATGAGAATACATGTATGCCTAGTTTTGGATTTTTATCAAAAGGACAATGTTTTACCTGTGTTTTGTGGGATTTACTTTTCAAACTTAATTACAATTACTATTAAAATTCTAGCTTAAGATTACAGGAAGCTATACCTCAATAACTTTACTGCTGTATAATATCAATTATATGTCTACATCACAATTTACTCTGTATCTTTCTCCTTCCCATGAGCATTTGAATGATATCCTTCATTTGTTGCTGTTACATACTGTGCTGCAATGACCATTCTTGTGGATGTTTCCTAATGCACAATCATACAGCAAAAGTAAATTGTTTTTTAAAGCAATTCTATAGAATTATACCTGCATTAACAGATGTCAGAAATTCAATTCAGCTACATAATATCCCATCCTGGTGCTATACAAAACATGAACTGCATACTTCTAATTTAATTTTTTTGGATGTGGGGTTGGGGGTATTGTTCCTTTGGCTTTGTGACTAGGATGTGGGCAGCTACCACATGCTGCTTAAAAAAATTAAAACATGGTAGAAAGATGTTAATTCTGCTGTGTGGTTTTTCAGCATTTTTCAGAATGTGCATATTTGAACACAGAGAATCCAACTGCATTCTCTGCAGTCAGACTGCCGAGATCAGAATCCTCGATCTGTGACTAACACGCTCTGGGACTTCAGATTACCTGCTTCTTTATTCTGTGTTACAGCTTCTCAATTTAAGTGTGAATTAAGAACAGATAGTTTCACATAATTGCTGAGAATTCATGAAATAGATATTATAAATTTATTAGAATCAAAGTACCCTTAGGTCCTAATATAAGCTTAAAACATGCATATTTTAAATGATGTTTTGGGTTTGGGTTTGATTTTGTCATCGTATATACCTGGCATTATAGAACACCTTACATTAAATTAGTTTAGAAAATTGGAGGTAAATGACATAAGATTAGACTTAGTAAATCACTAAATAGGAAATTTTACTTTCTTCATCACTGTTTCCCTAGTACTTAGCATATTAACGAGCACACAAAATAACAGCTGGGGGATGAAATGATGCATTGGTTTGGTGGATTTGCCCTTGTTGCTGTAACATAATGTTTGGACATTAAACATACCAAAGATGATTTTAAGAGACCTAAAAATATTGTCACATGTAATATAATGCCAATTAAATTGTTACTTTTAGTCTTGTGCAATATTAGAAGAAAGATGAATCTTTCCTGCACATACACATCTCTTCAAATGTTCAGTGTATCACTCCTTGCTGCTGAATGAAAGTTCTATAGCATACCCCTTTCTCAAGAAAAGAAAATGTTTTACCTATGTTCCAAAAAAATTAATCTCTTGGCCCAATGGCAGTTTCTCCAAAATGATTCTCAGCAGGAAGAAATAAAAAATTATGCCATACAATAAACAGATATGTTAAAAATGAGAATATACCTACATTACTTTCTCTAAAGAATAAAGAAGGGCAACATAAGCCAATCTGAATAGTTTTAAAATTAGATTTTTCATAAACTCTAAAATAATAAATCCTCAGTTGCAAATGAATTTTAATGATATACATAAATTATAACAAGTCCACAAAGACAAAAATGTCCAGAAAACTGATAATTTACCACTTTCAAAATGAATTTATATGAATATATAGGTAGATATCTATAAATAGATATATAGATATAGACACAGTGTCTATCTTCAGAAGTTCTCTTACTAAAGATAAATGATAAAATGATAAATACCGTATTCCTTTTTTACTTTCCTATATATGGAAAAAGAAAAATTGATTTAATTCTTTGAAATAAATTTCTTCAGCAAATTCCTTTGTAATATTCTATGTCCTTGTTAAACGCATTCTATCAAGAAATTAGGACCTGGAAAAGAAACAAACATTCCTCTATTCAGTCTGTGAGGTCTCAGGAAACAAAGGAAGCAGGAATAGTAAAGCACACTATAGACTTTCTGACATTTTTGTTACAGTATTAGTAGTCTCTCACAATGCTATGACTGATATTAATTGAATCCTCCCCAAAAAAAGTGAATTTGCACATAATTGAGGGCTGTTAGGTATTATAAAAGAATATTTAAACATTTGGGGTCTCGACATGCCCACATGCAGGGCCAGATTTATTAATAATAGCTCCTCACTCCTAAAAGCTATTTTGGATTTTGTTAAGCAAACCATAAGGCTACATATGGGTGTATACATTCACTTTCATTAAAATTGTAATTATTCAGTATTTCTTACAATTAACGTAGCAGTCTCCAAATGTCCATCATTTTGTATCCCCAGAATTTCATAATCCCATTTTATCATTACTATTTTCATATCTGACCTGAGAGAAGCAACCCAACAAGCTAACGCTGTGAACAGTTATAGATTTGAGATTTAAAAGTTTATGTAAGGTGGCAGAGTAGTTTTCTGGTACCTCGTCTTAAGTCTTGCTTATGAAAGCCTGACTAACCAGTGGATTCATGTGAAAATATTCATTTGGAAGAGTATTTTAAAGTTCAATTTCAATTGCATCAATAATTTTAGAAACACACTAAGTTGGCTTACTGTATCTTTTACTTATTTTTATTTTAGTTTGTAAGTAGGTAAAAAATATTTCAGTTTGAGATTAGGTAAATTATTAACACTTGCTTTGTGTAAATGTTATTCATGCATCATCCAGATGAAGAATTTTTAAAAATCTAGAGGATTTAATCAAGGTGAAAATAAAATGTGGTTATTGATTGGGCAACCCTAAATTTCAGTTGATCATTTTGCGGGAGAGGGCTGATGATAATTTAAAAACACACACAAAGAAAGCATAAAGAATAATTAGCAAACATCTATGTATTCCAAAATTGAAACTGATCAATGTTAAAATTTTGCTCATTTGTTTCAAGTTTATTTATTAAAGAGAAATAAACATCAAAGATATAGTTGAATTCCCATTCCACTTAACACAGAGGCAGCCAACATTGTGATATTTCTTTGCCACAATTTTTTATTATTGTATATAATATCCTGTTATATCTCTTTAAATTAAATGATGTCATTCTACAACTTGTTTTCTTCATGCAACTTTATGATTTTGAGATCTATCCATGTTGGTACACAAAATATAGCATGTTAATTTTAGCAGCTGATAATGTTCTATCATACGAGTATATCACCCTTTATAGCCAAATTCCATACTGATGGGCATTTACATTGCTCGTTTTCTTGTTATTGTCTTACAAATTATAGCATATTATACATTATTTTTAATATATCTCACTGAGCATATGCAAGAGAGATTGTCTAAGAGGGAAGAATAAGAGAGGTAAGCAACTTAACTAGACAGTATTCAGTTCATATTCACAGTATTGATATTGTCAAATTTTAAAATATTTCTAATCTGAGAAATGGCAAACAGTGTCACATAGTTCTAATTTACTTTACTACCAAGGATAAGTATCTTGTAGAACACATATCTATTTTTTTAACATTCAGATTTCCCTTTTGTGATTTGCTAATTTACAACCTTAGCCCCTTTTCTACCGGGTTATCTTTCTCCAATTAATTGGTATACAATCTTTAGTTTTTCTGGATAAATGTCTTATATTTGGACATGGATTTATGGTCTCATTCCAGTCTGTGCTCTTAACTTTGTTTGGAATTTTTATTACACAGATGCTCTTTTATTTGATTATGGTAAAGCTTATCAAATGTTTAATTTTTTATTTGAAATTTTCCTTTATCTCATTTAAGAAATCCAGCACTTGCTTTATTTAAAAAAAATTTAGCCCAAGATCCTTAAGATATTCTCATTGTTTTTTGTAGTGACAAGATGAAAGAGTAGATTCACATTGAAGATATATTAAATTAAAAGATTAATTTGGGAATACTAGCTATACTTGTAACATTGAGTAATAACAAGGAAAAACCTAGTATATTTCTACATTTATTCAGTACCATTAAGTCTTTCTATAATGTTTCAAAATTATTTTCTCCTTAATATGTTTTGTTATATTTATTCATGAGTATATCTTAGTTTGTATGGCTAATTTGATGGGGTTTTTTTTCTTTTAATGCATTTTCAAATTAGTGATTTTTGGTACTTAGAATGAGAACTATATTCCATACTAATGAACATTTTCATACTGATGGTGATTAGGATCAGTTACTTTTTTTTAAATGTTGATCTTATATTCCCAAAAGAGATTTCTCTTATTTCTCTGTTGTGTATAGATATTCTTGAACATTTTAGGTAGACTTTCTTCACTGTCCAAGATAGATTTTATTAACAATTAGTTTCTCTTTCTTCCTTACCCTCACATGTTTTATTTACTTTTCTGAGGTTTTTCTTACATTAACTAGACCTTCTAATATATTATTGAATAGTAGTAATGAAAGCTTTCTTGTTTCTCACTTCAGTGGCAAAGTAGATAAAGTGTTATTATTTGATGTTTGATGTAGATTTTAGCAGGCCTTTTATCAAGTTTAGGTAAATATCTTCTTTCCCTACTTGGTAGCAAAGTAACCATGAGTGACTATTGAACTTTATTAAATATTTTTCTTTAATCAGATAAGATATAATATTTCATTATAAAATTTGTATATTGGAATATATATTAAAACTCAACATGGTATTGATGTTTTTACATTCAATATAATTATATTTCATGTGCTAACACAGGGAAGGACAAAAAGCAGGTTTACATTTGTTTGTATGGAAAATAATACAATAATTAATAAATAATGACACAAGAATAAACTGTTTTGCATACTCACAACTGTAAATCTGCTTTGCTCCACCCTGTATGCAATTTAGGAACTCAAGCTTAACATTGTAGTACTCATCAAACTTTTGAGTCAAGCAGACTTTGTGGACCTGCTTTTAAATTCATGCTATTATAATCAGAATCATGTGAGAATCTTCTTCCACTTGTTGATTCTCAACCACTATCCCTGAGGATTTATTGATTTAATTGTACTGAAAAGAGTCTAAGAATCTATGCTAGAGTACAAAGTAGCAGATCCATATTTAATGTAAATACAATATGGACACACATTATACACACTGATAAAAAATAAAATAGGGACACTCATAAAATTTACACACTGATTTAAAAAATCCCAAGCCTATTTTTTTTTTTTTTTTTTACAATATAGATTCCAAGCCAAGCAAACAACTCCAGTTAGGTTAAAAAACAACAACAAAAACCTCCTTTAATATAAAAGAGAAAAACTCTGAAGGCATTGATATTATTAAGAGAGAAGGAGAAAGAGAGGGGGGGAGGAGGAGGAAGGGGGAGGAGAAAGGAGGGAGGGAGGGTAATTCTCCCTGGGTTATGCCTCACCTAATCCTTCAAAATCATAGCTGCTCTCACCTGTAGCTTCAACATCGGAAGGTTTCTCTTTACCAATTTCAAACTCACACGGCAATGGCCCAGAAGCTGGCTCTTCTTTTATTATGTCTTCTGAGCTTAGATGATCTTCTTCTTCAGACTGATCAAATGAGGACAAGCTCTCCGTGGTCTCGCTGTCGTCCCAGCTGTCGCTTTCAGCATCACTCTCCCTCTCACTCTATTACTGGGGCTTGATGTTTCATTTAACAGAGGAGGTGCAGAAGCCATGATCTATAAAAACAAAGCTATTCATTACCGCTTTATTTAAAATAACATATCATAATATGGTTTACTGCTTTCAGAAATAAAATCTGTTCAACTCTTCTTTTCTCTAAATCTCATCATTATCTAGCTTCCTAATAAGGATAATTTTCATAATTCTCTCACTAAATATGTTTGCAACTGAGTCACTCAGAAGGGATGGTGGAGTTGCTTGGTAGGGCAAAACATATTCATGAAAATGTATATGTGAAAGTCACATTGACAAAGACAAAAAATAACATACATGTTTAAAGGAGGATTCGATCCAGGAAAACTAGAAAATAGTAAACATTTCTGCATATACTTTAACTTTGGAACAATCTACATAGGTAAATTTCCAGATTTAATTTTTTTTTTAATTTAATGATTTAGATGGCGGGGGAGGGAAAGAAACATCGATTTGTTGTTCCACATATTCACTCGTTGGTCAATTCCTGTATGTGAATCAATCAATGAATGAACTAGGGATCAAACCCACAACCTAAGCATACCAGGATGACACTCTAACTGAATGAGCTACCCAGCCAGGGCCTCTGGCATTTTTAATATTACTTTGACTGTATTGTTTTATCTCATGGTTGAGCACATAGGAACCAGAATACAATGAATTAGCATCCATTTAATGCTTGAATTTGCTGGTTTCTGTACACCCAATGACTTTCATCATTTTTTCAACTGAGTTTATGAAATATGCATTCTTTCATTGTATCAACATGTGTACTCTTTCTTTATCTGTCCTTTTCTTAATAGTAAAATATTTAAGTGGTGACACCAAGATAGATACCAACATTGGGACACTGTCTTTGCCGGCAGACAGCATAAAATGTTCATTTTTCAGCTAATGGAGGAAAGAATCCAATGTGGTTTCTCAGAAACCAAACTAATAAGGGTCACTACATACCTAAAGCAAACAGATACAATCATAGTTACTATATATACTCAGATTCACAATAAAAATTACATACAGATAGGATAATTCTCTGTAAATAAACTCCAATCAATAGTAACATAGATAGTGTCACCAAAGTATTTTAATGTCAGGAGCTCTTTGTGAAAGAAATCACAGATATAATGATAAAATGATACAAAAAAGAAATTATGTATACAGAATCACAAAAGTCAATGCTTTATTTTTCTAAAAAGATTACATGAGCATAATTTGGCTACAATGCCTGTCACCCTACTGAGTGCCTATAATAATAAAATTATTTTGTGGATTAATTAATCTACTCAGTCATCTTTTATTGGGTATTTACTATAAGGTCAGACACTATTCTAGGCAATATCCTCAAGACATCTAGCATCAAGAAACACATGCTCATCTGACAAAATTCCATATCCATTTATAATAAAAACTCTCAACCAAGCAGGTATAAAAGGAATATGCCTTAACATAACAAAGGCCATATATAACAAACCCACAGCTAACATCATAGTCAACTGTGAAAAGTTGAAAGTTTTTTCTGTAACATTAGGAACAAGACAAAGATGCCCACTATCACTACTCTTATTGAACACAGTATCAGAAGTTTTAGCCACAGCTATAAGACAAGAGGAGAAAAAAAAATATCCAGTTTGGAAAGGAAGAAGTAAAATTGTCACCATTTGCAGATAACATGATTCTATATATTTAAAAATATTCCACCAAAAATATTAGGGTTAATAAATGAATTCAGTAAAGTTGCAGGATACAAAATTAGAAAACTCAGAAATCTATTTTGTCTCTATACACGAATAAGGAATTATCAGGAAAAAATAAAACAATCCTATTACAATTGCATCAAAAAGCATAAAGTACCAAAGAATAAATTTAAACAAAGAGGTAAAAGACCTGTACTCTGAAAACTATAAGAAATTGATCAAATAAATTGAAGAAGACATGAATGGAAGCATATACCATGCTTATGGATTGAAAGAATTAAAGTAGTTAAGATATCCATACTACCCAAAGCAATACCGATCAAAATACCAGTGGCATTTTTCACTTAACTGCAACAAAAAAATCTTAAAACGTATAGGGAATCACAACAGACCCTGAGGAGCCAAAGAAATTTTGGGAAAGAAGAAGAATGTTGGAGTATCGTGCTCAATAATTTCGGATCACACAACAAAGCTATGGTAATGGAAGCAGTGTGGCACTGGCACCTGTGCATGCACACACACACACCAATGGAACAGAAAAGAGAGCCCGGAAACAAACCCATGCATATGTGGTCAATTAATCTATGACACATGAAGCAAAAACATACAATGGGCAAAAGACAGTCTCCTCAATAAATAGTGTTTGGCAAACTGGACAGATACACACAAAATTTGAAAACGGACCACATTTTTATACCACATACAAAAATGAACTCAAAATGGATTAGAAACTTACGTGTAAGACCTGAAACCATAGACCTTTAGAAGAAAATACTGGCAGTAAATTCTTTCACACTAGCCTTAGCAATAATTTTTGGATATGTCTTCTCAGACTAAGGCAACAAAAGCAAAAATAAACAAATGGAACTATATCAAACTAAAAAAAAATTGGCATAGCAAAAAAAAACATCAACAAAACAAAAAGTTAATCTGCTGAATGAGAGAAGACATTTCCAACTAATGTATACAGTAAGGGGTTACTATCAAAAATATAGAGTTCATACAACTCAACATCAAACAATCAACTCAATTTAAAACATGGGCACGGGACCTGAATATACATTTCTCCAAAGACATACAGCTGGCCAACAGACACTTGGAAAAAATACTTAACGTCATTAATCATCAGGGAAATGCAAATTAAAACTGCAAAAACATATCACCTCACACCTGTCAGAACAGATGTTATCAAAAAGACCACAAATAACAAGCGCTAGTGAGGATATGGAGAAAAGGAACCCCACGTGCACTGTTGGTGTGATTATAAATTATTGCAGCCACTATGGAAAACCGTATTAATAGTCCTCAAAAAATTAATACCAGAACTACCATTAAAAATAGAAAATGAAAATCGTCATTTAAAATGATACATACACTCCTATGTTAATCGCAGCATTGTGTTTTCTTTTAAGATTTCATTCATTTACTTACTTACTTACTTACTTACTTACTTACTTACTTACTTATAGAGAGTGTTCGGGAATGGAGGGAGAGAGAGGAAAACATCGGCGTGTGATTGCCTCTCCGGTGCCCCCAACTGGGAACCTGGCCACAATCCAGGCCTGTACCCTGGCTGGGAACCCAACCCCGCACCCTTCTCTTCCAGTCCGGTGCTCAATCCACTGAGCAACACCAGCCAGGGCTGTAACGTCGTTTTCAATAGCCAAGCTATGGAAGCAACTTAGGTCACAAATGGGTAAATGGATAAACAAATGGATAAAGGATCTAAGGAACGCTCTAACAGCAGCCCTGACAAAGCATACAATCTCATTGATGTCACATTCTTTACAAATTTTTTAGTAAAAATACATATAAATTTTGCATTCTACCACCAGAGTCCCCGCCCAGACCTGTTGCGGTGGACTGCCGGTTAGGAACACGCTGCAAGCTAAGCATCCCTGACCTCCGCCTTCTGTCTCACCCCACCCCACCCCACCCCGCCCACATCCACAGAGGTAGAGTGAAAGCTCATCTGAGCTCCACCTTCCACCTCCAGTTACCCCACCCAGCATCCCCCAACCTCCAGGAAACTGGTCAGCGATGCCAAAAAGATTGGGGGACTGCAGTTCTACCACACAGTATGTCAGTATTTTTAAAATATAAAAATGTTTTATGAAAATATTTTTTTGTTCATTCTCATAGAGCCCTCTAAATAATTCCATATTGTTAGACCAACAATACCCCTGTGGTCATTAAAAGGGAAGTGGCTTCACAATTACATACTGGAAATAATTAGAGAGACAAGAACTAACTTTTCTTTTGATATCCAATTGTACTGAAATAGTGCAGAAACAGCCTCAATTGTTTAAAGAACCTCAATTAAGCTGAGTCATCTATCACCACCTATCCTAAAGAGAAATACAATTCTCTATTATTTTAGTATATGTGCTGCCGAAGCGAGCACTACAATTCTCTATTATTAAATTTAGAAATATGCTCAAGATAGCTCTGGTAATAGTATTTAAAAATCCAAATTTACAAATCACCAATGAAGGTAGATTTCTAAGAGCATTGTTTCTCAATCAGTCCTTCCAAGCTCATCATTGTCTCATCCTCAACTTCCCAAAACAGTTAGAAATATTTATTTAAATTAATATGTGTGTGTGTCATTTTATGTTGGCCTGTTACAATAAGCTATAAGTCCAATGCAAAAGTGTGTCATATCTATTTTTAATAATCCAGCTGGTGCCAGGAAGTGTTAGCATCTTTTACAAATAAAATTCAATCTAAAGCAGCTATTTTGACATCACTCTCAAATGGATGTTGGAGTTCATTTATTAGCAAATAAATTATCTTGTCTTCAAACTAAAACCACCACCGCTTCGTTGACCCAGGTATAACTAACCTTCCAGTTTAACTTAACTCTTAACAGCCGGTTCTTTTTTCTTAAATAGTCCCTCAATATAAGCACACATTTATTTCCCTCAGTAATTCATCTACACACAAGGCACCGAGCCCTCTCTTACCTGGGATCTGTAGTTTTCTTTTTACAGTCCAACAGCCAGCCCAGGTCACAAGAGGAGGCAAGTCTGCCCTCAGGGGTTCAGTCAGAGCTACGCTTTTTCTCTAAGTGAGCAAGGGGAACTTCTATGGGCCAGCCAGTTACCTTGCTTTTGGTTTCATTTCCTGGAGAGATTGAGAAGAGAAAACCCTTAAGCCACATCCTCTGAAAAAACACTGAAGGCAAAGTGTAAAATAGATACCTACCTCCCTCGCTACCTCACTGCAGTCTGGAACATGCCCTCGAGACCAACTAGTCCGAGGACTTTGTGCGGCCTCTGATTTGTTGTTAGATTTATTATTCTTTTATTCTTTTATTGTAAAATTTTAAAGCATATAGCACTAGAGACACTCAATAAAATACAAGTTTTTCGTTATAATGTAAAAATATTTCTTGTCAAAGCTGATTGAATGTTAGTTTCCACTGTGAGAATACACTCAGAATAAGCGATTCAATTCCACGACGGTAGGAGAAGCCCACAAACACTCCTCCCTCCATAGAACTAAAGGCCCTAACTCCAACCACCTTCTTTCTGAAGGCCTCCTTTGATAGGCTGTCTGCCTGTTCTCTCTAATGTGCTGGCCCTCTTTTTAGTTTGGTTTCTAGCATTTAGACAATATCACATTACATTTAAGGGCTTTGCTCTCTCGGTCTACAGAAAGTATTCTGAAACTTCCTAGAAGTTTGAATGAAGCACATTACATTGATTAAGTTTTGAGTTCATTGGTGAAGGTTTGGAGCTGGAGAATACTGGGAGAGCTGCTCGTGTGTTTTCCCTTTCTGTGAGATCCCCCGGCAGGACAGCTGCAGAGAGATGACACTATTTGAGGTGGGTCTTAAAGCATGGCTGAAACTTAGGTGGAGCAACTGGGGGAAAACTCAGAGCCAAATAATTGGCTTAAAAAGAGGAAAATGTAAACTTTCCTTTGGAGGGCACTCTGTAGACTGGTTTAGTTCGGCCAGATTATTAAAGATATAACATATTAACAGAAAACAGGCAACACAGCTTGAAAGTCAGATGGATGTCAGATTGTAGAGGTCTTCAGTAGCATCCCAAGGAGTTTGGATTTTGTCATTGACATAGTGTCATGGAGTTTTAAGTGTATAAATTGCCTCTGTACCTCCAAATATTAAATATTCACTGATGACTGTTGTGTTCCTAATTTTTATCTTTCGCTTGAGTATCTTCCTAAACCTTAGACCCATCTTTCAAGCTACCTACCAGAAATGTTAAGGAGGTAGCTAATGTAAATATGCCCCAAATTAAAGTCATTATCTTCTGCTCCTCAAATGTTTGCCCTGATACATCTTTCACAGTTTAATGGCATCCAAATCCATTTTCCATTCAAATGAAAAACCTATCACTTCTCCCAGACCCATGTTGAGCCCACTTTAGATCTTGTCAACTGTATCTCCTAAGCACCTTTCTTCTTCATTCCTTCTCCCTAGGTCTAGCTCCCCTGCCTTTGTTAAGCCCCTTCTTTTATCACCTCTGACTTTGACTATTTTAAGAGCCTCCCAAGCAGTCTGGGTCTCCAGAATTATTTTGTACCGCAGTCACTACACAACTGCTAAGAGTTTTATTCCAGGAGAGAAGTTTGGACATTTTACCCACATGCTTTGCTGCCTCCAATGGATCTCCCTGAAGTGTTTAATAAAAGCCCAACTGTCTATGTGATGTCTTTCCTCAATAACTCTTAGCAGATATAATTGCTACCTTCTCTGTGTTCCTAAAAAGCATTGTATTATACTTGTGTATATTTATTTCACAGGGATGCTTTATAAAGTAAGTGATATATTACCTGTAAGACATTTAGCACAGCACCTAGAAAATTATAAGTTACCAATAAAGATTGGTTGTCATTATTGTCAGATAAAAGTATAGTATGGCAGTTAAGAGGGTGCCTTTTCAAGCCAGATTGTTTAGGTTCAAATTCATCAAATAAGTGAGCTTTCTACTCCCTAGCTGCATGATCTTGAACAAGTTATCTAATTGCTCTGAATCTAAATTTCTACATCAACACAATGCAAACAATAATTATATCCATCTCCAATGTTTACTGTAAGAATTAAAAGAAATACTTTTTATAAAGTACTCAGCACACACCAAAAGTAAAATTTTAACTTGTCTTTAATATGTCCTTCCTTCAATAAAATATCTACTTACCTCAATGGGTTGAATAGTTAAACAAACTGTGGCACATCCGTACCATAGAAACTACTCAGCAATAACAAGGAACATACTATTGATAATGCATCAACTTGGATGGCTCTCAAATGAATTATGCTAAGTGAAAAAAAAGCCAATAACCTAAAGGCTACATACTGTATGATTCTAATTATATAGGTCTTGAAATGAAAAAATTACAAAAATGAGAATAGCTCATAGTTGTGAGAGTTTAGGAATAGCCTAAGGATGAAAGGGCATGGAATTAGATAAGAAGGGGGAAGCAAAAGTCAGGAGAGGTTATTATTGGAAACACTGTTACTTTTTCAAAACCACTTACCTGTGATGATAGGCTGATACACAGTTTCTCCAATTACAAGAGAGATGTTCTACATGTAACATAATTCTTTGGAAGCAAAGTAATAAAACAGTAAGAAAACTAACACATTAATTTTATATTAAATATCACTGACATTACACTTACATTAAGGATATGTTACCCATGTTATGTTATGTTATTTATGTTATGTTGTTATGTTATGTTATGTTATGTTATGTTATGTTATGTTATGTTATATGTTATGTTGTTATGTTATCCTGTCTAATTCCACAAAAGCCTTGCAGAGGATGTTCTGCATGGTGAATACTTACGTGATGATAATGATGATATGATGATGACACCAAAATGTCTTGTATAGTTCTTGCCATACAGTTATTGTTACACAAAGACACTCACATACATACACAACAGATAAGTTTATTAACTACATAACATGATAATTATTCCCCATTCATCAAGTAGAAATGGATCATCACAAAGGTCTTCATCCCTGTTTTCTCTGCATTGCATAGGCTGAGGGAGAGATACTGATCTCACATGGGTGGCAGCTACAAAAGAGGAGAAGGTGGAAGAAGAGGCAGATACTCTCAGTGTAACTTTATAGGAATACATCTCAATATCTGTCTGACTCTTTTTGCTTTTTCCATTTCTCTCAAAATGTTTCTATACAGTACAAATCCTTCTTCCACCAGCTGCTTTAGTTCCAGTGCCCGTATCACAGAAGGGTCTGTGTTGTAAAAAAAAGTCAAAGCAGTCTTCAATAATCAGAACCCTTCTGCCTGGCTGCCTAATGTCACTTTGCTCTCAGGTCCTGCTTCTTCCTCATCTTCTTCCTCAACACCTGGCCCAGGCTCGGAAGCGCTCATCTGCAGCAAGTCCTCTTCTGTTTACTCCTCCAGGGCAGTGTCTTTAGCTCTTGAATTTCTCGAACATCTGTATCTTGAAACCCTTCACCACCATCACCACCTTTTTTATTTGTTTGGCCATATCCACAGTCTTTTCCATAATTTCTTAGATTGGCTCCATTATATTTTATGGTAGTAAATAAAATAGACTAGAATCTACATATATTTTATGCATTCATGATACACCTAATTTTTTCTTAATTTTTTGAATTCTAGGCTCTATGGTTCATCTGTGAAGTTTTTTTTCAAATTGTCACATCTCTAAAAAAATTGCAACATATTTATTGAAAAAATCCACATGCAAGTGGACCCAGACAGTTCAAGCCCATGTTGTTGAAGGGTAAAATGTATGTATAAAATATTATATAAAATTCATGTGTGTGTGCAAATGGATTGACAGATGCATACATTAACATAAAGAGACCAATGGTAGGTAGATTACACCCACTTTATTTCCTTTAGTTTTCAAGCTACTTTTTTACAATTAAAATCAACTCAAATCATCAGCTACATTTAACTTTAAAATATCAGAGAATTTTATAAACAGAACTCTCATTTACAATTTTAAATTAGTAGTTTATGATTACTGGAAGATACTGTTTTAATGGCCATATATCTAAGGTACATAATCACATTCAGGTCAATTAGAGAGGATATATTTTAACTTCAGGATACTGTTATCATTTATTTTAGCCTTCATAAAATACTTTACAAACTATGACACTGAGGTGAAAAATGTTCTGAATGCAATATTTGGTTAAGTCTCACAGAGTAAAAATTGTTTTTCAGTCACATACAAAGTCCTTGTATTTTCTCAAACAATCTGAAACTAGCTGCAACCTAAGCATGATTACTCAACTATACAAAGAAATGAAAACTCAGAAACATTAAATAATTCATACACTGGCACTCATGAGAGAACATGGCAGGTTTGATTGCCACTCTGGCTCCAAAGTGCTAGTTCTACTTCCTCACATATGTACTTTTTTAAAGATTTTATTTATTTATTTTTAGACAGGGAAAGGGAGGGAGAAAGAGAGAGAGAAACATCAATGTGTGGTTGCCTCTCACACGCCCCCTACTGGGGACCTGACCCACAACCCAAGCATGTGCCCTGACTGGGAATTGAACCAGTGACCCTTTGGTTTGCAGTCCACACTCAATCCACTGAGCTACACCAGCCAGGCTTCATCACATATGTATTTCTGACAAAAAGGATGAGAATCATAAAATATGGCTTGAAAAATGGCCATGGAGATACTTTAAGTGGTTTGAATAGACTTTATTTTTAGACTTTCTTAAGTTTTTCAGAGAAGGTTTCACTCAGTTGTTCAAATGCCAGGACTACGTTGTCTTCTGTATTTTCACATAGCTCACGCAAAGAAACACTGTAAATAAAAATAAATACATATGAAACACCTGTTTTAGAGGAGTCATCAGTATTATAAAAAGAGATTTACCCAGGTGGGCAGAATTAAGTAAATCTCACTAGAAGATGAAATGTTAGAAAAAATAAAGAATAATTGTTGGGAACCACCCTGCCTGCTTTCAGAAGCTTTAACCCCCCATGGCTAAGGCTGACCATAAGCCAGTACGGAGACAAAGCTTATCTCCCTGGCAGGGGCACCGCCTCTGCCCCCTTTCGCTTCACCCTGCTTGCCCTGGGCAGATGACTGGTTAACCGATGATGGGTAAGATTCCTCAAGGGAGGCGTGACCTAAGACAGGCACAGTCATAAAGGAGCCCTCAGGGAAGGACTTGGGGGGCTACAGAAAAATGGGTTGATGGACCCTCGCCCCTCAGCTTTGACATAGCCTGAGTCCTCATTCTGTCTGTAATAAGTCTCCTAATTTCATGGCTGCCTTACTTCCCCTGCCTGACTTAAGCCTGAAACAATGCTGGAGGTGTGGCCCTGGGCAAGAACAGTAGTTCCCTGGGTGATCAGGCCTAAGAAAGAATACATAAGATCCTGTGAAAACTGCTTTGCTAAGAATGTCCTCAGTTTTCTGATAAGGGTCCAAGCATGAAATGAGATTGTTTCCCAAAGTTTTATGGCCCTTTAGCTAATGTATATCTTTGAAGTAACCCCTTAAAGCTTGTGCTAAATGGTTCCAAGGACGGAATGTAACCAGATCAATCACTTTTCTCATTCCCTTGCATTTGCAACATTTTTTTCTTTGTTATCTGTAAAAAGTATTCACTTAAAGCAAACCTGAGCATAATGAATGAGGACCTTCCTTGATGTAATCTCCCAGGAAGCAATAAAAGCCTATCCAGGCAAGGATCGGGGTGCTCTCTCACTCAGAGAGTGGCCGTGCCACCCCTTTTCTCCACAGGACTTCTGCAGTCCGTGTGATTTTGTTCATCACATCCATAATACTGTGGACACCACTGGCCAGAGTCCACATCAAATAATAACAGATATGTATTTTAAAAAACTGTGTACAAAAAAAACAAAGATAACAAGACAACTCCCAGTCTATTACTGCAGTCTATGTCCATTACTAAGAGGATGTTAGTAATGGACTCCACCAATTTCATGTAACCTGATCCCTCCTCCCTTCAATAGCAGCCACCAAAATTTTCCTTCTTTTCTACCCAAGTCTCCTATGAAGTCATTTTTTGGGGGTTTTCTGCTACTCTGTCCAATATATACTGAAATCCACAGGCAACTACCTCTATAAAGAGCAAAATACTCCTTCCTTTACCTAGATGTATGAGAAAATAAAGAAAACGTAGTGTGATAAACAGAATAATGACCCTCCAAAGATATGCCCAGAAATTTGGGAATATGTTAGGTTACATGGCAAAGGAGAATTAAGGTTGCTAATAATCAGCTGACCTTGACATGGGGCTATCACCCTGGATTATGTAGGTAGGCCCAAAATCCTTAAGTCCCAAGGGTCCTGATTAGTAGAAGAGGGAGGCAGGAGAAAATTATCGTAGAGTGATGCAAGGTGAGACTCCACCCACCAATACTGACTTTGGACAGAGAAAGGGGCCACAATGGAAATAATGCCAGCAGCCTCTAGAAGCTGGAATAAATAGTAAAAGAGATTCTCCCAAATCCTCCAGAAAGGAAGGCAAGCCTGCCAACACCCTGATTTTAGCTCAGTGAGGCCCAGTTTGAGCTTCCAAACTTGTAAGAATAAATTGGTATAGGTTTACACCACTAAGTTTGCGGTACGATAATTTGTTACAGCAGCAATAAGAAACTAAAGTACAGGTGAAGAGAAAGGAGAGAGGAAATTCAAAAATGAACACTGCAGCTGGGCTGACCAAGGACTGACAACAACCAAGATCTGACTTTTGTCAGCCTTTTATAATCGTATCTACTTTAGTTCCACTAGACTTCCCGTCTTATTCCTAGTGTCTTCACTGACCTGCCAAAATGGATGACCAGATCTCTATCCACGACTTCGCATTTCCTCCTAGTCACAGACATAGTTATGACTACAGAACATTTTCTCCTGGATAATATCCCACAGACACTATGGCACACGACTCGTGGTTGTCAGTCCCCAAATCTCATAGGCACACCTATGTGTCTTATGTATCTAAAATAGAAACCTTGGCATCTTCACCAATGGCATGAAATTTATTGACGATTTCTTGGAATTATTTAACTTTTATTTTTACTTTACTTAAGTAACGTTGGAATACAATATTCTATTAGTTTCAGGTGTACAATAGAGTTAACATTTACATTTCTTACAATGTGATCCCCACACTGTGTAGCAATCAACTGTCACCGTGCACACTCACCCCCACATTCCTGACAGCACTCCCTTTCACCTCTGTCACCACCCCTGCCTTGCTCCCCACTGGCAACTGTTGGCTTGATTTCTCTTTCTATGAGTCTGTGTTTGTTTGCTTTTGTTTGTATGCTTATATTGGGGTTTTTTTTTTTTTAGATTCCACTATCTCATAAGTATTTCACTCCTTCAACATTACTTCTCTTTCCTTACTTTCTCACCCTTCCCACCTGTGTGACTGTGACAGCCTGTGGATCTCCACCAGACACATAAATCATAACACACATACTCTGTCATGCACACACCACAGACCCACATCCCACTCGTTCACACACACTGTCTACACACCGCTCAAAATAGTGAGCTCGAACTGCGTGGTATGACGATGAAGACCCTTTCCAATATACATCCAAACTGCCTTTGACGCTGCTTTAAGCAACTCAGCACCTCCGCATCCATATCACTGCCCCATGTTCTACACACCAACACACTGTGTTTGCAGCCTGTGCCCCACCCATCAGGCCCTTTCTCACGTCTGTGCTTTGAAGACACTATTCCTTCTGCCCCATCCTTTAAGACTTAGTCAAAAAACCACTTCATTGGAGAATCCTTCTCTGAGTTCAAGGAAAAACAGGTCACCTTTGAGCCATCATCTTAGCACTTACTACCTTTGTAATATCTGCAAGTCAATTTCCTCTCAAAACACTAAGGTTTGTTTCAAGCAGGAATTGATTTAATAATTCTCTGTATCTCAAATGTTTAGACTATACCTCAAACCAATAATACACCAATACTTTTATAAAAAAGAATGATTAAGTGATTTTCCTAGGCTCAGCTTTTGAGACAGCTCCAAAGTCTCGGAAGTTTCTTGGAATTCTCTGGAGACTGCAACTTGGATAACTCTATACACTTAAGGAACACTCAGTCTAGAGCAGCTCTCTCTGTTCCACCATGCTAACAGTTTCCTTCTCCATGTAAAAAGCCCAAACGTGTCTGATTCATCTCAGATAAAAGAGATAAAATGACCTGATTAGCAAAAAAATAACCATAATGGAGGGATTCATGCCAAATTATATGTAAGTGTACATTTTGTAAAGTAAGTGACAGAAAAAGGAACATTCATAAAGTATAGAAGTGCATGCAGATCGGAGGTTCAATGACATCTTTAAGCATATGCTCAACATTTTTTAACTGATGACTAAATTTGTTGGAAAGCTCAAAGTTAATATTTAAAGTATAGAACATACCTGATAGATTTAATGGTGAGTGAAAAATCTTTCAACAACCAATAGGCTTCACTTTCATTCATCCTAAACAAAACAATATTTGGAAAATTAATGCTGCAAAAACATTAAAAAACTTATTTCATAATTGAAATGCTAGATTTGTGAATAATAATAGATTACTTTTGCCTGTAAAGATACATTTACCAGAATCATTTCTGCCACAGACTCCCAGATGATGATTTAATCTGTGGAAGTGATAATTGTGAATTGGAGTCACAAGTATGACAGCCACAGATAATTAAAGCACACCAGAGGCTGGCCATCTCAGGAGAAAACCCAAGTAGGAAAGTAAAGCTCAAGACAGTGAATGACAGCTAGAGAATCAAAGAGAAGAGCCCAATAAATTATTTACTACTATCACAACATTTTATTTACAATAATGATTCATATTTTTTTAAAAGATTGAAATTTCTCAAGTGTCAGAAGTTATAAATACTTTATTTCGATAAGGACGTTTCCAATTTTATGTGAAATGCACACCGAATTCCTGATTGGAGTGACGGAAGGCTGCTCCGCACATCTCTGTGCTCTGTGCCCAGGCCCGTAAGTGCAAGAGGACTTACTCCTGTTGACTGTTTTTAAAAATGGCTTCCCGGCCAAAGGGCTAAAACAATTGTCATCTTTTTCAGTTCTCAAATGTATGAAGTACATACTGTTTACATAGTTCTCTCAGATAATGAAGAGCATGACACTATTTATTATTGTTACTCAGTTTTAAAATATCTAATAATGAATAAATAGGATACTTAATAAATAAAAATATGTGCATGAGTATGTGAAAATATACCTTTAGAGTAAATCTTTGTGTCAAGGAAGTGAGCCTAAGTCCCAAGATTTTTTCTGGTAAACCACAAACAAAAACAACAAAGACATTGTTTTTTTTTCTCTTGCCATTAGTCTATAAGAATAACAATTCCAGTATGATTAGCATGATTAACCCACGCTTGAAATTGCAAAAAGGCTTTTGTCTAAAATTTACTAGGCAGAATGAATTTTAGAGAGAGAGGGAGAGCTAGAGACCAACGTAGAGATGGAGAGGAATACAGATATGGAAGGAGAGATAGATAGAGATGAGAGGCGTAGGCGTGGATGTGGGTGTGGAGCTAGAGATAGAGGTAGCAATATAGATGGAGGCAAATAACACATACCTGTTGTCCTGGACTAATCCTATCAAGGATCCATGTTTATAGAAGTCAAGTGCATAGGCATTGAGTGGCATTCTTCTTCCTTGGCTATCATAGTGCTGTGGCCAAAGCAAAGGAGCCTGAGTGTGACTGATCCCAATTGTGCGCAGAACGACCTGAGGAAATGCAATTTTTCTTAATTTGTGTCCTGCATAAAGAAAGTTTATAATTTCTTACATTGTGCTTTTCAGTTTCTTCCTTTCGCCAGTATGTTTAAAGCACTCTCTTTCGGCGAGGGAAGAGATGGTTTTCACGCACGCCGGGCAGTGCCACCCTAAGGCAGCCTAGAGAATGGCGTGGCTCCACCTGAGAACGCTACTGGCTCACAGTAAGCACACCGATGGCAGCTTCAACCATCCAGCTCAGAGTACAGCCACACTCACTAGGAAGGGAAAGCTGATTCAAAATTTTATCGCTGCCCTAATTGGTATAGGAAATATCTTTATAAACACAGCATCAGGGAGTTAGTACTCTTCTCAACAATGCTAACAATTTGTATAATCCACTTTCAAGAAAAGAAAGAAAACCAATTAATAGTTTTCCATGTCTGCTCCTTTCTTGAAAACTACACTTGGCAGAGCCAAAAGGGACTCCAGTACATTGCTAGTGAGAGTGTAAATTGGTGCAACTGTTTTCTAAAATGACTGGGCAGTAGCTTAGAAAGTCACTATTACTAACACTTCCTGTAATATTTATACCCCATTATGACCCAGAAAATCATTTTGACCCTAAAAACCCAGGTAATTTATACTCAAAGGGAACTATTGCACGTGTGTACCAGGTGTTCATAGCAACCCCATGAATAACAAAGACTAGAAATAAACACAAACACTAATTAACAGGAGAATAGACTGACATGTTTTTTTCCTTTCATACTATACAATAAAGTAGTAAAAATAAAACAAAGTTTCACATCACAACATGAATGAATCTTGAAGCATAGTGTTGGGCATAAAAAAGCAACTTCCAGGAGACCACAGTATTCCTTCACTTTTATAAAGTTCAAAAGCAGCAAAAATAAAATGTGATTTTGGAATCTGACATTTGTAAAGGATAAATAAAACCACAAAGTTTAGGACAGTTGCTGTCATGGGGAAAAGAGGCGATACAAGTGAATGAAATAGAGGAGGAGCACATAAGTGTTCTTATTAGCTTTGTGCCTTCTAACTTAACTATATGCCATTTAAAGATACGTGCCCTGGCTGGTGTGGCTCAGTGGACTGAGTGCTGGTCTGTGAATCAAAGGGTCTCTGGTTCAATTCCCAGTCAGGGCACATGACTGGATTGTGGACTAGGTCCCCAGTTGAGGGGATGCTCAAGAGGCAACCACACATTGATGTTTCTCTCCCTTTCTCCCTCCCTTCCCCCTGCCTAAAAATAAATAAATAAATCTTTAAAAAAATAAAAAAGATATGTATGTATGCATATTTAGTATTATACTAAAATGTAACTAACAGAAGCAAAATATGTTTTAAGGAATTATAACTGACACTAGTAAAGTAAATCCGTGTAGAGTGAGTTGGGTAAGGCTAGGAGCATGTCACCACAAGCAATACTCTGGAAACATGCACAAATCCAAGACCTTCAAAACAGAGGAGACAGACGCACCCCCTTCTCTCTAGCACATCACCAATAACACCTATGAGTCTGAGTCACTGCACACCCTGCACCTTAAAGGTCACTGTTAGTTCATAGTGACTGTAGGGCAGTAAAACACAGACATTATATCCTACTATAACTGTGTCAGTGTCTCTTCCAAAGCCACGGAGAAACTTGTACATGGAAAGGAAACAAAAGTGAATGGTATATAATGTCCATAATTTGAATTAATTGTATGATAGAGAGAAGGGGAAATTGTAATGAACAATTAATGTCTTTTTTCAACGTAAAAGAAAAATATTCTAAATTCCCTTATGTAAATAATTGTTTGTGGTCATACAAACAAAATACAAAAAAAGAGACCTCCATAAAATTATTGGAATTTTAAGCTGAAGGACACACCTTTATTATTTATGTGCAGAAATCCATATTCTTCAAAGGTGGTTTATTATAAATAAGATTATTGAGATGGGGTAAAGCTCTACAGAGCTATCCACACAGAGCTTCACACAGGACCTGGAGCAGTGGTCTCCACTTTGATTCATTTTGGGGGTTTTTTTGGTTCTTTTTGCCTTGAACATCACTTTATTTTTTTATTTCATTGTTTAATTAGTTTATATTTAATGTTACTATGTATATCAAATGTAGCAGAACTTATTTTCTCTCTCCAAGTTTGTATTAAGATATAAATTAAATTTCTGAAAGTTTATTCTAATGGTCAAATGAATTACTCAGCATATGCCAACTGGGTGAAGCTCTTCTTACATCATTTTTGACATCAGTGGTCCAGAGTATATGAGGAATTTACAGCATCTGTAGTGATACTGGGGAAGCCTGAAGATAGTCTTGGGTGTTCTTTTCACTGCAAACTGTGTCAATGTTCCCTAGAGTCTTCAAGGTGGAAGAAAAGTGGTGGTGCTGGAAGTTTCATAGAGTAGGGCAGGGTTCCTCGGGCCAATACTGAGAGACAAATCATACTGGCCCCAAGAGCACCATTTCCTGGATATTACTGTTGATACACCTAGGCTTTATTTTTCACTTTGGGAAATTGGAAGTCCTTTCTAAGCTGTCTGGGAGTGCAAATCTATTTTTTTCCTTAAAGACCTCTTATTAATAAACCCATTTTCTACTTACATGGTCTGCAGTTTCTGGTTGAAGCAAATCAGCATCAGAGTTCCCAGAGAGACAAACAAATGGAGAAATAGCTCTTCTTCCTTCCTTGCAGCTCATCAAGTGAGACGCAAGTTGGGAGTCTTCACATTCTTTACCCATGAAGTCTGGCCATGACAGGTTGGGAAAGATTCATTTTAAAAACTAGCCAAATTATTAAGCCTGATGTACCTGCTCTAGACCATTCAGCTTTCCAGGGCCAACATCATGATGAAGACTGGGTAAGATATGTCCCATGAAGCAAATAGCACGTCTTGGCATAGAATTTATTCAATAAATGTTAGCTACTAATATTATTATCAATAGTATAAATTTTTGTTTTCTATTTCATTTGCTTGGATCAACAGGTAATAAAATACTAAATTTAAGTTAAAAGTTCCTTTAACACAGAATTGTTGTTATTACCTTGGTACTTTTCTCCCACTGAACTCAGAGTTGGCCTCAGAATCTTTCTAGACAGGGCATTCCCAGTAGCCCCTATCACTAGGTTTGGAAATGGCATAGGAGAAGAAACATTTTTTGCATTCCTACTCTTACAAAGCACCGGATCATGTGTTCCAAATTGGCTCTAATGTAATGGAGGTAAGATATTCACACACTCCTAGTCTCCTCTGGGATGCTCACAGTGCTGCACTGATATTCTCTGCTTTCGTTCACATTGCTTCCCACTTTAATAGGGGCTGGGAAGCTGCAAGCTCCACTTCCTTGACTTTTAGGATATAATGCAACCAGGAAATTCCTGCCCACAGCTCAACCCTTTCCCTTTATCCCAGTAACATATTTCCTATTTATTTATTTTCCCCTGGATGAGTTCCATGTGACAGCTTGTGAAAAACAATAGCAAAAATCAATCGTGTGTGCCTACGTGCTAGGCACAGTATTTCCTCTTTATTTTCCCCTGGAAGAGTTCCATGCAACAGCTTATGAAAAACAATAGCAAAGATCAATTGTGTGTGCTATGTGCTAGGCACAGTTTTAAGATATCCACATATGTTAATTTAATTATTTTAATCTCACTCAAACTAAATAGATAATGTTATTCTCTTGGTCATATATCTGTTGAGAAAATTGAAGAATGAATATGGAGTCATTTCTCCAAGGATTCACTGCTAATAAGTAGCAGAGCGATAGTTTGGAGCCAGGTATCTGCTGAGAGTCGATCTCCATGAACACTCTGCATATTTCTTCACAAGAAAAAAGTGACAGAATAGTCTCTAGTTTCTCTTCATCTCATATATGTCCTCACTCCATTTTCCAGGCTTGACCCAAAACCAACCTTTCATCAAGATGGTTTATAAATGACTATTGACTTTTGTTCTCCATTGCCCTTTTAACTTCTAATAATCAGTTTCTTTATTTGGAAAGCAAGAAGGAATCCCCTTATTTTAAGGCAGACTGATATTTTCAGGAGTCTCTTCTTCTGGGATTCAATATACTTAGGTAAAACTATACATGGTTTACATTTTTTCACGATGAAGATAAAATATACTTACTTAATTTTGACAATGGGAGTTGATATTCCTGTTTCATATCAGCCAATTTGGAAACAATTAGTAGAAAGGAGGCAAAGTCCTTTGTAACTGTCATGTTATACTCATGTAAAGCAGCATTAAAATCCTTAGGGAGGTCCTCGAGGAACACCTAAATCACCAAAGAGATCATGAAGAGCACCAAATGGCCAAATACTTTTCAGAGACATCTTTATACTTTCCTTGAAAACTAAAATTTTGGAAGAAGAGCAAAGAATGCTGCAATAGAATTCTACATTTATTTATTTATTCAACATTGTAATCGTTCTGTTCCCTCATCCAGGAAATGAAGGTGAAATTCATTTTTGTTTCTACTTGCATTTACAAAACTATTGTTTTACTGCTAAAAATGTGTTTCCACACCACTAAATCAAAGCCAAATTTTAAACAGCAACATGGTTTCAAATTACATTAGAGCTATGAATAATTTAAAAAATCTAGTCACACATTTGGAGAGGAAGCACCAATATAAAATACATTGCATGCCAGGAATAAATCTCACTTGATTGTGAGGGTTTATAAAACCTCCCTAGTTTCATTTTGCTAATCTTTTGTTAATTATTATACCATATTACAATATTAAAACTAATAAACAAAATTAGTAAGGTTGCAGGATATAATATCAATATATAAAAACCAGTGGTGTTTCTAGACACTAAGTATCTGAAAAGGAAATTAAAGCAATCTCATTCACAATAGCATCAAAAAGAATAAAATGCTTAGAAATAAACTTAATCAAGGAGGTGGAACATTTCTGATGAAAGAAATTATACCAGACATGATGATGGAAAGGCATGCCATGCTCACGGATTGGAAGAATTAATACTGTTATGATGTCAACACTTCCCAACTTGATCTACAGATTCAGTGCAATTCTTAACAAAGTCTCAATGGTATTTTTTACAGAAGTAGAAAAAAATCCTAACATTCATATTACAAAAGATCTTGAATAGCCAAATTTATCTTGATAAAGAAGAACAAAACTGGAGGCATCATACACCCTGGTTTCAGAATACACTACAAAGCTATGTAATTAAAACTGTATGGTGCCAGCATGACTGACAAGTAGATCAATAGAACAGAATAGAGGCTCCAAAAATCACCCCCCAGATATTTGGTTAGCAGATCTTTAATAAGGGTGCCAAGAGCACACAATGGGGAGAGCGAAGTCTCTATAACAAATAGTGCTGGCAAAACTTGATATACACATGTAAAAGAGTAAAATTGTACTCTTACCATACACTGTACATAAAAATAAACTCAAAATGAATTAAAGCCTTAAATGTAAGACCTGAAACTATAAAACTCATAGAAGAAAATATAGGGATATTGGTGTTAGTAATGATTCTTTTAATATAACACCAAAAGTACAGGTAACAAAAATAAAAATAAACAAGTGGGACTATAGCAAACTAAAAAATTCTGCATAGAAAAAGAAATAATCAACAAATTGGAAAGGCATTTCCAGAATGGGAGAAAATATTTCTACACCATCAGCAGATGAATGGATAAGATTATGTGGTACATACACACAATGGAATATTATTTAGCCTTTAATAAAAGGAAACCCTATCATTTACAACAACATGGATGAATGTAGAGCACATTGTGCTAAGTAAATAAGCCAATCAAAAAGGTCAAATACTGTATAAATCTTATTGAAATAGTCACGCACTGAAGTAGAGAATAGAATTGAGGTTGTCAGGGGCTGGGTGGAAAGGAAATAGGGAATTATTTGTCACTTGATGTGAAGTTTCTATTATGCAAGATAAATAAGTTTTAGATATCTGCTGTACAACACAGTACCTGTAGTTAATAATAAATTATTGGCACTGGCTGGTGTAGCTCAGTGGATTGAGCACTGGCCTGTGAACCAAAGGATTGCTGGTTTGATTCCTAGTCAGGGCACATGGCATGGTTGCGGGCCAGGTCCCCAGTAGGGGACACGAGAGGCAACCACACATTCTCCCTCTTTTTCTCCCTCCCTTCCCCTCTGTCTAAAAATAAATAAAAAAATAAAATTTTAAAAAGAAAACAAGTAAATAAATATTTGCACACTTTAACATACACTAAGAGGACAAATCTCATGTTATGCGTTCCCATAAAAAAAAAAAGCAGACAGAAAAGTGTACTTGAACAACAATTAAAATAAAAATTAAAAAATAAATAAAATACTAGAAAATCAAAAAACAAAAAAACAAAAAAACTAAACCACAAGAAAATGTTCGGAGGTGAGAGATATATTTAGTACCTAGGTTATGGTGATAATATCATGAGTGTATGTATATTTCATATTTTCAAACTCATTAAGATGTAACATTAAATGTGTGCAATTTTCTGTATCAATTATATATCAATATTGCTAAAAAATAAAGTAGACATAAGTATATCCACCTGATGTTATCAAATCAATCAAATATATCTACCCTGTTTTAAATTATGTTTAGAACATATGCTAAATATAAGTACAGATTTATGTATAAAAATAAACAAGAGTGAAAAAATTCCCATTTTTTTTCTAGGTTTCATTATTTTGGTTAAAAATTCAGCTATCAATCTTATTTCTTTTTTCAAGGAAATGTCTATTTTGGTTCTAGCTGATCTGGTTTAATGTTTATTCATATTTAGTCTTCTTAAAATTGACTACATTTTTGAAACTAGGAAGTGCTGTTTTTCATCAGCTTCAGAATATTCCCAGCTACGAGTGTTAAATACTTTTCCACCATTTTTTTTTGCCTCCTCTTCCTCTGAGATACTCTCTGTATAACATTAAACCTTCTGAGTATGATTCAGCTGTATCTTTTGCTATCTGCTTTTATTATCATTTTTTTCTCCCTGTGCTACAATTTAGATACTTTACCAGCTCACTGATTCTGACTTCTGATATGTATATTCTGATCAGATATTATATATTTCAATTACGAAATGCCCATTAATTATTTGGTGAAATTATCCATCCTTTCACCACTTTTATCTATCTCTTCCCCTATTTTCCGAACATATTAATCATACTTAAAGTCTTTTTATCTTAACTCCAGTATCTAGATCATCTGTGTGTCTTCTACTACTACCTGCTTTTCTTCTAGCTAAATTGGTCATATATTCTTGCTTACTCACTTTTTTTAGTTTTGGGGATTTTTGTTTTTTCACCAGAAAATGTTCATAAAAGGATATAAAAGTCTTTAAATGATGTTATCTTGACTAGAATGAGTTCCCCCACTTTTCTGATTGACCAAGTGACTGAAGATGTAATCACCTCAGTGTAAGTATAGTCTGAAGTTGGTTGGTCCTGCTTTCTAGTTTTAATACGTCATAGTCTATATTGACTTATCTCTGTTCTTACATAGTGGTCCTCTTAAGATTTTAGTATGAAGATGGTGAGTCTCATTCTTTGGAGCCTTAAAAGACTGCCAAAAATCCACCTCTTTGCTAACCTACTTTTATCTTCTAGCCCTTGATGGCTTCAAAAATGTCTCACAGGGGATACAAGCACATAAATAAACTCAGATCCTTTCCTCCAGTGGGTTTTTATTTAATAAATGCTACAAGATTACAAGAAATTTGGTGGAGTGCCCTAACATTTTATGCAGACCTTGTACCCAGTAAATTTTCAGTGGCTAAAGCTCACTAAATCTCTCAAGTTTCTAGTCTGTCACTCATCCCCATGTGGTCATGAATAGCTTAATTGGTTGTTTTTTGAATGTGTGTATGTTTTGTTTGTTTGTATTATCTCATAGAAGAGGCTCTCTGTATATGCTTAGTACAATTTTCAATCCATTTCCAGAACAGAAAAATTCTTTGGGAGAAAAACCACAGTTAGAGATTCCTATCAAAACTGGGATAACTTCTTGCCATTTCATCATTTTAGCCAATCTAACCCCCAATACATTCACTGCTCTCTGTTGCAGTGGGAGAATGACCACCTATTCTATCTTACCTGAACATGCGCAAATCCACAATAATCTTTAAGGAAAAAAAAAAAGAGAGACAGAAGTCCTCCACTCAAAACTTTCTTTTACTGTATTGTTTATGATGACCTTATTGGTAAGTAAGAATAGAGATACTGAATTTTCTTTTATAACTTAAATATAAATTTATGTAAACAAGAAATTAAATAATAGTTTAGGAATGTCCATGTGAACTTAAAAAACGTGAAGATGATAGAGATCAATGCCTACAGTTGTGTTCACTGATCTGGGAGGGCTAAGATTTGTAATTTGACACTGGGGGTTAGACAATAGAGATGAACTCTTCTCTTTGTGTTCCTTGTCACCTTTAAGTAAGGTTATCTGGTATAACCAGCCTGTCCCACTTTCTCAGATTCCAGAGGAGCGTATCAGTGATAATATTTAATGATAGGAAATCATGATCAAAGCAAATGTTGCAAATCTTGCTTTTAGTCTATATGAGTCAAGAGATAATTTCTTCAATGATTATTCTATTTTTTTCCAGTAAGGATATTATAGCTCACAATATATACTTCCTATCAACAGCCCTATTTCAAGCTAAAAAATCCTAAGAACTATAAATTCAATGATGGGAACCATTAGTTCATCTAATATAAAATTATCCACATTTTTTTCTTTAGCCACTAAATACTATAATTTGATACTTTAAAATAGGCAGCATAAGAAAAATTGTTTATCCTATTTTTTCTCAAGGTATTTATCTTTTGATAGATTTATAGGGGGAAATTTATGAATTACAGATTAAATATGACAATGATTACAGGAAGAAAAATTATTAGTATATAAAACAAATAAATCCTACATTTAATATAATTGTACTGCTGCTGAATCATTTGTGGTAGGATTTAATAATCTTATTTATTTAGTGATACCAAAATTATAAATTTTACCTTTGATTGATTAAATTTGACAGTAGCATCTTGGAACTTTGCTGGAAAATATCTTCTGCCAAACAGATTTGCCAATACTAACACAAGTTTTTCCATAACATCTTGAGAAAAATGTTTTGAGCCTACATAAAACAAAGCATTTTGTTAACAAATATAAATATAGTATTTTAATCCCATTTTTAATGTTTAAATTCAATATTGCTTCACATTCCACATTAACTGAACTTTCTGACAAATGTGGCAACTAAGGAACAACTCTATCACCTAGCAGTTTTACACCTGTGCCTTCTTTTTTATTCTTCTTACTCCCACTCTGCTTGAGACCTCATCTATTCCAAACAGAAATCACCTTATCACCTTACCTGGATTCTGCCCTCTTCAGTCTGTGATCAGTCTTACACAGCATCAGATCAGTTTTACAAAGCATTTATGATCCCATCTCTCACATATTCAACAACGTCCAGTTGCATCTCAATGTATCATAAACACATTCCAATCTTCTTAGCCTAGCATTCAACTCTTCCCAAAATTCAGCCTACAAATAACCTCTCCCTATATTATCTTCCTGTCACTCATATTAAGATTTGATCAACTTGACTTACTCTCTATCCATCACAACACACGAGAATCACACGATAGTGTTTTAGGAGGTGCTCCACTGAGTAACTTGGGCTCTCGAGTCAGGCTACTTATATTTGCATCTTGGCTCTGACACTAAAATTTTGTGACCACAGCAATTTATTTAACTCTGTTGTGCCTCAGTTTCCTCACTCACAAAATAGTGACAGCCATATTATCTGCCTTATAAAGTTACCCAATTTTCCATGTCCATGTTTGTAACTGTACACACTGCCCTCCCCACATACATACACAGCTTTAATACAAACTACACATCTTGACGCATGAAATCGTCTCTCCTCCCACAGAGCTTTTGTGGGACAGAATTTCCTGAGTATCCTTGTTTCACAAAACAGTCAGCGACTGGCAGAGTGTTTTATTAGCTCATGAGAGAAGACAGAGTAATGTTGAAAAAGGCAGATTTCACCAGGCATCAGGACTCTAAAAACTGTGAGTATGAGTGGGAAACATCTGTCCCAGGAACACTGTTTAAGGGGTCTATTTAGTTATGAAAATCAAAAACTGTGTTAGAGGTACAATTACAGAGGCATTGCAAAAAGAATTAACAAAAACTTACAAAAATAATATTGGCAAAAACATATTTAGGGAAAAAAACAGATTCTAAATTATACAATTAATGCAATATGAGCTATTTAAATACAGTATACAATTATGTTTTAAACACTGGAAGAAAATACTCACAAATAATAGTAAATATTATGTTTAACATAATGCTTTCTTTTCTATGAGTATGTACTAAATTTAATTTTTAAAAGTTTATTAAAATATTATATATTATTTAATGTGTTCTGAACCATGGAATCAAGGAATCACTGAAGTTAATAAGAAGTGGACAATTTAAAATAGGTATCATAAAATATAGCTGTCTCTCATATAATCTATATCAGTAGGTATATGAAAGTTTATTTTATCTAATTTCCTATCTCTTAATGATCTCAATACTACCTTGTATTTTCTTTCCGGAAAAATACCCCTGAAGTGCTAACTTCACTATAGCCTCTGTTGCTCATTTTAGACTATACGCAGCACACATCAAGCTTACCTTCATGGGCTGGCTGACAGAGCTTATGGAAAAGGCCACTTACAAGAAAACTAACAAAAACAAAATTAGAAGGCTCATGGTAATGCAAATGCGATACAAGTCCAGCAAACCCCATCGGATTACCTTCTTGATCTAAATAGCCCTAGGGAACAAAAATAATTTATTAGTTTGACTCAAGTCCATATACATTAATCAATAAAGAATGTATTGAGTGCCAGTTTAAAATAGTAATTAATACAAATATAAGGGGAGAGTGATAATAATTACCTGGCCCAATTTTGATAATTATATCAATTATAAGTAATATAAACCATTGGATATAACATTTTAAAGACTCGATTAATTCAGCATGATGAGAAGCAGAGATAGTGCCAATGTTATTTCACAAAAAGACAAAGTACAGGGGTCATACCTCTTTCACCAGTAACTGCAAAGAAAACAAGAAGTAAAGTTTAAGCATCTCCATGGTCCTGGGTTGCTTGAAGGACAGCAATGAATGCTTTAGCACTGACAGCACCTTTAAAGAAGAATACTTTAAATTACACCATGTTAGTGATGCAAAATATAGTCGTAAATGATAATACAGGTATTTTGTAATTTAAAGGATTTTTCTGTATATTATGTGATTTTGACATCTTAAAAAAAAAACATTCTGGCTGTGGAAGAAACTACCCCTCCCAGGGCTAGTTAATACATAAAGATAACAACTTCCCTAAAAGCATGCCTATCCTATGCAAACTAACCAATCCCAAGTTTACACCCCCAACTACTTTCTCATCCAACTCTCACACACGAACCAGCATTTCTCTTACCTTAAATCACCCCAGAGGCAGACACCAGTCAGCAGAGACCACTCACATAGCCTAAAGCCCTCTGGAATTATTCAATTTAGCAGATCCTAGACTGTTCACTCCGACCTGTCTTGCCTTTCCTGTAGAAACTTGTACGAAGGCAGTGGCCTGAACTTTCCCCTGCTCTTGTCCTGTGCCTCCTGACCATCCCGGTGTGTTCTGCCCAAAGCCCTGCATGGCACACTGTGCCTCCTGTCTCCAGGACCTCTGAGAACAATACTTTATTCTTCTGAGTCTCTCTTCTGTCTCCTGTTGTGACCTTGTCAGCATAGGTAGCCAGGTAAGTACTAACAAAGGAGAAGGGAGCAAAACCGGCTACATTTGTTTCAGTCCCAAAGCTGCTGCTTCACAGACACCCCAGGGGAGAGCAGCACACTCTGCCTCTGAGCAGACAGAAAAGAGGAGTTTTCTAATCTCCCCAGGGAACAACCGCAGCAAGGGGGAAATTCCTTTGCTGGGTGCATGTGAAGTAGAAGCCCAAATGGTGCAGGGGCAGGTCCTTCTACTAAGTACATGTGAAGTAGAAGCCAAATTATGAAGTAGAGCTTTAAGGTGTGCACAGTTGGAGCCCAGATGGCAACCATAAAGGGGAAGAGCCTATCCTGGGAAAATCTGGGAAAAGGATTGGATACGATAAGGACAGAAAAATCCCAGAATATCCAGGAAAGGGACTGGATAAGTGTAGGTCCCAGCAAAGCCCCAAGGGAACTCAGGAAACAGGTTAGACAATTTGAAAGACAGCCAGCTTTTTTCTGAAACCAAGAAAATGTATAAAATATTAGCAAGGACATTGGGGCAGCTGCTACTAGAGCCTGACTGCTCTCTGTATCCCCAAGGGAGTATGATTTCTTTTTATCCCATAAATCTGTCTCTATGCTTACACTTCTCCCATGCGTGCATGTCTGAAATTCAATTCTCGCAACATCACAAGAGTCCGTTTTCTCCGGCAACACCCTCACTTGGCTGACCATCACATAAATGAATGTAAACTATCATAGATATTACCCATATCTATTGTACCACACAGATACTGTAATGAAGTGCAGAGTGAGGGATCTCCAAAGTCCTCACAGCTCATGGTTGGGCAATGGGAGAAGGAGATGGTACAGCATTTAAGATACTTTGCATAACAAAAGTCAAGATAATAGCTGTGCTACCACCCTGGGCAAAAGTTGTACATGACTTTCAGAATGTATCCTGACTCATGACATAGTGAGGAGAGGCAGAAGCCCCTGCATCACTGAGTTACTCTTGCCCTGACTAAACACGGCAGCCAAATGAGGTAAAGCTATGGGGCAACTGGCAAAAGTAGCCTATTGTAGGACAGGCTGGATATGAGGTCACGTAGGAAGTTCCAGGTCAGCATTTAAAATAAGGGTGGTCTGAAAGAGAAGGGGATTGGCTCCACCATGAGGTCTGTGGTGAGATAGGAACCATGCAGGCTGTAGCAGGAGGCAGCCACGAAGGCTGGCCATGAGGAGAGAGAAGGAGGAGGTGGCCGAGGAGGTGGCCAAGGAGCTGTGATCCAGGACAGATTCTGCTATGCCGCCTTAGTGAGAGAGGAGCCATGTTTGCTCCGCTGAGGATTCAGCCATGTGGCCAGGTGTGGAAAGGAAGCAGGCATGCAGTGCGTGGTGAAGCAGCAGCCATGCAGGAGGAAAGAGTGTAAGGAGAGAGCTGATGGAGCTATGCAGGAACCTGCCTAACGAAGCATGGATTACTGGGAGATGCCTGGAATGCTGAACTGTGGCTGGAGCCTGGAGACCTCTGCTTCTCTGAAGGACATATGGAGAGGTCACTCCTTTGGGACTTGTGCCTTCCAGGACTTCACCAGGATCCAGTGCAACATGGCACATGTTTTCCTCAACTCTATTACATGGAGGCTGAGGACAAGGTGCCCCAGATCCTGAAGGAGAGAGCTGCTGTGATAGGATGGCGACTTTGAAAACCGCAAGTGCATTTCCACAGGTGATGGAGAAGTGTTTGCCCAGCCAGCTTAAAAACAGATAAGGATATGGGGAACTATCAGGATTGGTTTTGGCTTACAGCCTGGTGGGGGAGCAAGGGAAGTACCGGGTCTCGTGGGAGAGGAAGGCTCTGAGAAGGAGTGCTCTCAACCCCCACCCCCTGAGACTTCACCCCTGTAATAAAAACCTGTTTCCTACAACACTAATTTTGGGTCATGTATCAAGGTGCCACCTGCATGGGCCCTACTTTGCTTGGTTACAATACCAGAAATACATAAGATTTCATTAGATTTTCTATTATTTGGTTTACCATGTTTTTACATGGCAGATCTGTCCTTTAACAAACAGAACATATCAAACAGAATCATCAGAAATGAAAGATATTCCTAAATAATCTGGTAATAAATACAAATTGAGTTTCAAAGCTTATAACTCTTGGATTGTTCTGGAAGAAAATAAGATACTGTATTATTCCATGTCCTGCAATAATGTCCCAAAAATAATGGAACTAGGTTGATTAAATCAAAGTAATAAAAATATTGCTTGGTTTCCAGTGAAAGACAATATTGAAATAGTAGTTCAGATATCTTTCAATTGCCCACTAAAATGTCTATGAGGTGCCAATTAAAAAGAAAATTTCCCAAGATGACCAAATTTAAGCCTTTGGATGTGAAAATTTATAGAAACTAGGAAGAGTCTCTACTTGTTATAAGGCCAATGGACTAGATGGAAGCAAGGAAGGGAGGGAGAGAAGGGGGAAGGAAGATAAGATGGGGCAGAAGAGGGGTATACTGTCCATCTCCTTGATTTTGGGGTAGTAACTTCTGAGGGCACCAAAAATGCCTTGTTCTGCAACCTGTTCTACTCTCTTGCTCTACATTTAGTCATACATGGCAACAGCCAGAAAACAGCAGAGCGTGTGAGGATGAGTGACTCATGGGGGTTCACTATTAATTTAGGGATCAAGGTCACATAGGTCTCACTCGGATAGTTGACAACCCTGTTAGGGATGTATTCTGCAGCGTGCAGTGATGAGTGACAACCTCATGATCAATGTGTCAGTGAGGCTGGCAAAAGTAGAAGATACATTTCCAGTGCAGAGAAGCTACATAAGCTGAAAATCTACTAAATACTGAGATCTGAGCCAATACACATTCATCTAGCTTTAAATTTAAGAGCATATTTAAACAGTATTTAGCTGGACAGAGAGTGAAGCCAGAAGGAAAATCATACATCTTATTCCTTGGCAAAACACCAGATTGGGGTAGATGCAACTTGCTTAAAAAGTGAGAAAATAGAAAAACCTACAACAGAACTAAATAGCAACACCAAATAGCAGAATCAATAGCAGAACTCAAATCCACATATGTGTTACTAAAAAACAGAACTGAAACTTTGGAGACCCTCATCAGCAATATGGAAGATAAATTCCATCATGTTCTTTAACAATAAAGAGCAAAAAAAGGATTTTCAATTTAAAAATTGTAACTTTTCCTGGAAAAAAAAAAAACCTCAGCAAATTAAAACAGAAGCAAATATCAAAGGTCAAATTTAAGAACTCTTTTCTTAGATCCAAATTTATCTGACTGTTGCGCAATCCAAATATACTTAACATTCCTATACTGTCTACTGAAAAAATGGTTATAATATATATTTAACACAATATGTGTATTTTAATACATAATATATTATGTGTATTTTAACACAATAAAAATATATGAGCACTAAGATTAAGGTTCTTATCATAGAATAACCAAAACATCAATTTAAAAAAGTACCCACAAAATAGAAATTCCTAGGAAAAAGAATTTGAAATATAAGGACTAAAAAGAAAGATTCATATAATTACATAGCCCTGACCCCCCAAATCAAATTAACTCCAAGAGAACAGGAATGAGCATAACTCCTCTAGAGAGAAATCTAAGAGTTGACTCCTCTAAAACAGTAAATGGCTGAAGGCAATAAAACTCGCTCAGCTGAACGTGACGAGCAAAGACAACAGTCTAAGAATTGTATGCCCACACTTAATTAAGCCTTTTATGTGTGAAGAGTACAGATAGAATTTCTCAGATATTCCAAAACAAAGAAAATAAACCATTCTACTAACCTATGTTCTCTCCTTTACAGAGGTAAAAATTAGGTACTCAAAAATGAGGAAGTTTTGGTCTAAATGATCTGTCCCTGCCCTGGAGCACCGTCAACCAACCTAAGAGCCAATGCATCACAAAATTCCTACAGGAGTCCTCACCTCAGCAAACAGCATCTGAGTTAACTGCACATACTAATCAATATACAAAAACACACAGGAGGGGCCCCTATCACAAGGTATCTCCAAAAAGACGAAAAATAAATTATTTAATTTTGAATTTTAAATCTCTCATTTGGGGATTGGGTGCAAAATATTTATCTGAAAAAACCTTTCAGTAAAATTTATAACCATATTCTGAAGTCCAATTTAATATAAATATATATCTGTGTTTAAAACCCAAATGCACACCTATGCCTAGAAAACAACTTTAAAAATATCAAAACGATAATGTAATTGTCTTTGAATAGTGGAACTAGGTATGGGCAGTTTTTTTCCTTCTTTCAACTTTCTATATTATCTAAATATTATTTGATGAACTTGGCTTACTTTTTTACGAAAAATAAACTTTTCTTTCAAAATCATAAAAACAAATATTTTGTTCTTAATAGTAGAAATAGGAATCTAACCCAGATCTTTTTAAATCCATGGCCAGCATCCTTAACCACTACAGGACAAGGTCCATCACACATGAAAATCATAACCTTGGGTAATTCCAAATGCCCACCTAGCCACAAATTCTAGGACTGAAAGAGGAGACAAACAAAATGAATTGTTATTCTTCCCCTCCACCCCGAATGCTATATTATTCAAGACAGTACAAAGCATTAAAGACTAATGAAACTCAAAGCTATTGCTACAGACTTCTCAAAGAACAGCAGACCTGCCCACGGTCTGGCCAGCGATGAACACTCTACCTCAGAAAATGCCAAGCACAGTACCTTTGCCTTGGCGTCCTCCAGGTCATCTCCCTTCGAAGCCAGGAGCATGAGTCGCAGAACAAAGGTTATGCTGAAGGGGAACTGTCCTCTTAGTTCAGGAACATTGGATTTTATGAGTTTTTCTATTTTGGGCAATGGAATATCAAAGAAATACACATCTCCCATCAGGTCTTGGCCTCGTCTTCCAGCACGTCCTGACATCTGGAAACAGAATAGAATAACGGTGTAAAACTTACCTAAATACTTTTTCTTATTTTATTTTCATTGTGTTTCTGTCCATGACCATTCACCCCCCTTACACTCCCACCCCCCTGCAATCACCACACTGTTGTCCATGTCCTTAACTCCTTTCTCCCTTTTTGTTTGATGCCTTTACATGGGGTTCGAACAGATAAATCATGCCTATGTCTCACCACTAAGTAACTGAAAGTAAAACCCAGCTATGCAGTCCTTACAGAATTTACCAGGCTGAGACAGAGCTAAAAATGGGACATTTATTATTATTATGACTTTATTTCATGCCAAAAGTAACACTAGACAATTGTACTATACATAGAAGAAACAAACAAAAAAAAAGAACAGGAAGACAGGACTAGGCTCTGATTTCAACTTTACGTACAGCTGAACTTATTACACAAATTCTCTCCCTTCCCATCTGGCCCTTCTTTATCCCTTTCTCTAGCAGGCTCACTCTCTCACACACATGTATTGAGTTACTAATCACCATAAAAATTTGCCCAAATTGAGGAAATACATGAGCAAGATAAAATTCAGAAACACTATGTGTAAAAAGCAAATTAAGAACAAACTTCTCACAGAAGTTCTATTAGTTCGGAGTTATTAAGTGCTTAGAATGTGCTAAGTCCTTGAAACTTTTTTGTATGCAAACCTCACAACTGTATGAGGTAAGTCTAATCATTCCCCCCATTTTACCACATAGAACCTGGGACACAGGGAATATAAGAAGTTTGCCCATGGTCAAACAACCAGGCATTTGCTTCGGAGATCCAGCATTCAGACCCTGAGTTTTTCACTCCCAAATTCATTATCTAAAATAGCATAACACCCTGGCTCCAGAGCCCTAAGTGTGAGACTCCCAAAGTTGATAAGGGAGGAGAGTTTGTGCACAGAGTAGAAGCAGGAGGAGAAATAAAAATGACAGGGGTTGGAGGGGCAGGAAATAAGAAGCAAGGACTCTATGGCCAAAAGAAGCATTTGGAGAGAAAGGGAAGGGTGGCACTTTGATTAAAACTTGAATATTAGGTGATATATCTAAATTTCATGCCTCCAGTAAAAATATTCATCATATGTTCCTGAGCAGGGAAACCATATGAAGACAAACTACACCACATGCAGGACATAGTAGAGTAAGGAGAAGTGAAATTCAGAAAAATCATTTTCATGATACAAGGCCAAGAATGTCTGATGAAATATTGGAAAAGGAAATTACAGGGCAAAAATTAAATACCACTACAGGAAACTCATGGAATGGCCTAGGTACTAGACCACAGCGAGCAGCCAAGGGGAGAGAAGCATTAAAGCCCACAGCACGAAGCCGTGTGCTCAGGAGACCAATGCGTGCGTGCTCATGCAGCACCTTCAGTGTGCGTCTTCCCTACAATTCACTTCCTTTAATTCTTGCAACCTGGCTATGGGATGTTAATTATCATTCCTCTTCCACGGGTTACAAGGACGGTGCAGTTTGGATATCTCACCCAAAGTCACATGGCTGCTTAGTGATGATCACACAATCCCAAACTCATGAACTTTTCATTATTCCACAGCTAAAAACAATAGTCAGGCATGAACAAATGTCAAGTGTACTAGCCCATAAATTGTGGTTTTACATAAATTTAGTTTACCTTGTTTGTAAACTAAAGTTTCACCTTTTCTTTTTACTATTTTATGGCCATATTTTAGTGATGCAGTGGAGAATTCGTGCACAATACTTGTCTGTACTTTAAAGCATCAAGAAAAATTACTGTCTGTAATTTAATGCATGTCACAATACCTGTCTGTAATTTAAAGCATCGAGATAGATTGAGTTTTGAGCAAAAACCACAGATTTACAAGGCATATTTATTCCTAAAGCAAGTGTCCCGGTAGCAGTCACCACCTAGAAAGAGAATAGAACAATTACCTCATGAAATAAGATTTCTATAAAATGCCACAGAGCTACTGAACTTTGAACTTCAGTTACACCACAGTGGCAGTCTTGCTATTTTACAACCACATCAAGCACCTTCTCAGCTCAGGGCCATAGATACCAGACACTCTTGGCTCTGCACATAATGTTCTTTTCCAGATAGTTTTTTATCGGGTGTACTCAGTTCTCCGCCCAAACGTGAAACAGAAATTTCTGGCCTACCGTATTCAAAATAACCACCCCTATTCTCACTGTTTCGCTCCCTGTCCTACAGTATTTTTCTTCAGAGCATTAATGATGGCCTCAAGTAATACGGTCCGCTGGTGTACAATCCTGCAGCACAGCCCAAGCCCCATTCAGCATTGCAGCCCCATTCAGAAGAGTGACTGGCACATGACCAGTGTTCAGTAAATATTTTTAAATAAATGACTAGAGAGGGAATTTCCCCCTGAAAGGGTAATAATGCTTTTACAAGCCCTGGGGCTACATCATGAATAATTTATTTGTGAAGGTTATTTCTGTGGCAATAGCATATCTAAGAAATATGAGCAAAGTAAAGTTCCATTTCTTCCCTGAATTACCATAATCAGAAAAGGGGTAGGGCAAACTTTAAAGTTTACTAAACAATCCACTTTTGCTTATATTTTTATATAATGCTGGGTTTTCCTAATTGCCCTCTCTCTCCCTGTATATTGATTATAGTATGTGCCATGGTTAACGTTAACGGTTAAGTATATGTGGTGATTTTCTCTAATTATTCTGCAGTGGAGATCTAGATACCTGTCAAAATGCAGCACATCATTAACTATTTATCTAAAAAAAATGAGAATAAAAATGAAAAAGACCATTAAATTTGAAATGCAATGAGAATAAATACCTTTATAAAAATGTATTCTTTGTTACAAAGCTAGCATTATTTCCCTATCACTTTTTTATCAAGATCTAGCATATAACAGGTACTATTTTAGATATAGGATGTGCTGATCAGAATAGAGGTGCCTCTTTTCCTCAATTCAAAACCATGTAGAAAATTTTTGTCTCCAGATACTGACTTTTAAAATAAATAAATAACATTATTTAAGAGGAAAAACTAGACAAAGTTGTTAATGATATACTTGTTTTTTTTTTCAGATTACAGATTTATTCTTTAATTATGGTGTCAGATTTTCTTCAGCATTTATTTGAGATCAAAAGATACTACTCAGAGTAGCAAAATCAATCTCAAAACTCAGTCTCTCGCTCCCGCTCCCGCGCTCGTGCGCGCGCTCTCTCTCTCTCTCTCTCACACACACACACACACACACACACACACACACACACACACACACGCAAATATGATCTACCTCATAGCGTTACAGCACGCAGCTAGTTAGGTATTAAAGAAAGGGGACAGACATCTAATTATGCTGGATTAACTGGGAAGGGGCAGCTTTAGAGCCAGGCATCAGAGCAAGCAGGAAAGACTGGCTTTCCAATCTCCCCAGGTGACACCCGGCCTGCTCCCACTATTGATGCAAACATAAAGGGGAGGAGTCTACCCTAGGGAAATCCGGGGGAAATAAAACAAGATAGGATAAGGGCATGCAACCTGGGAATATCCAAGAAAGGGAATGCATAAAGGGAGGCATCGGCAGAGCCCTGGGAAGTGCCAGGAAAGATTCTGGACAGTTCGAAAGAAAGCCTACTTCACCCAAGCCCAAGGAAAAGTAACCAAAGCTTAAGGAAGGTCCCAGGCGCTCTCTTTCCGCAGCAGCTGCACAGAGGATGGGCGGAAGCGCAGTGCCAGTCACAGCCCATGGGAACAGAGACGGGACTGGACTGCTGGAGCCTCGGATGCCAGGCTAATGGCACCGCAGCTCTGGGTCCTGGTCCTTCTCCTTGGCTTTGTGGGCACAAACGCAGCCCTGCAGCCCCAGAGACTGGACTTCGTAGTGCGATGGAGCCGAGCTACCTGGTCTTGGATGAGACATAGCCTAAACTCTTCCTTTGTTTTCGCCCCAATAAATCTAGCCCCTTTGTCTCAAATCCTCCTATGCGTGTGTCCCCGGAATTTGTTTCCTGCAACAACATTGAAGAATACTGTTTCCTCTGGCAATGATACAAAAAAAATATATAATAATAATAATATAGATCATTCGAAAAAGTCGGCGTCTCTTTTTAAGTATTACTGGAGATCTAAATTACTAGGAAATGATATAAACCCTCTTCGTGAATTTATCCAGACTAGCCCCGTGCACCCTCATGGGACATAAATAAAACATAACAAGGGTTTGGCTTGCAGGCTATTTCAGGAAATCTTCTTGTCCACTATCAGTGATAAGAAAGAGCACTGAGGGGTGACACATCTAAAAACACTGCCAAGGTATGCGGTGGGCTGCGAGGAAGCGGTACATTCTTGTTCTTCTTTTAGCTGTTTTAAGAAAAGATCTAATCAAAGCTCTATCACGTTGTCCAAGCCCATATAAGAATGTCTGTAGCTAAAATTACATGAACAGCTGAACAAATTCCCTAGATATTATAAATTTAAAAAGCAAGGGGTTGTTCTAAGATCAGCATAGATAATTTAACTACAGAAATATTTGGAAAAGTAACTTTATAGGGACTATTTTAATTTCATGAAAAAAGAGATGAACAGAATGACAAATGTCAAAACCCTCAATTAAATGAGATGGGAAATATGCAGTCATATCAGGAGTCATAAAAAGGACAATCAGATGAGAAAAAAGCAGTTATTTTCCCCTTTTCATGGGGTATACATCTTTATAATAGGCACAACTTCAAATTTTAGAATGACAATATTTACCTACCCTAATATATCCTTTCCTAAAAAGAATTTCAACTAACTGTTTTTCTTTGAAGCTCAAAGCACTGTGATGATATCCAACACCCCTTTCTGCCAAAGCCTTCAGCTCTGCACCTTTTCTTGTGAATTTTACTCGATCGAACACCATCTGCAACATCTGAAAGAAGTAAGAGTTTTAGGGGGTTTAATCATTTTTATCTAATTTTAATTTAATTCAGAATAGAGTGTTTAAATCAAAATAATAGATATACTATGTCATAACCTGGCTCCAGAGGCAACTGTTGGGAATTGACTCAACCTGAGCACAAAGAACATTTTAGGGCAGTAACAGTAACCATAAGAAACACTCCCTAATCTTGAACAGATCGTGTACTGTTTCACCATGGCCCACCCCTCTGCAGGCTGCAGGGGTGGGAAGTGCTGACAAAGCAGTAGATCAGAGACCCAGAGGAGGCAAGTATCTAGGGCCTGCTCCTGCTTGAGGCAGGTCAGCTCTCCAGTGGATCCTTAGGAGTCTCAGGGAGAAAGAGAGAGTTCTCCAAAACGAGCAGGTTCCTTACACTGTATGGTCTAGGAATGCTTACTTCTCACTGTAAATTGGTCACAAATGGCATTAAAAATATTTATGCCCTAAGGAGGAATTCCACTTATGGACAGTTGTATGTACAAGGATAAACACTGCTTATGAGGAGAAAAAGAAAAAGAATCCCTAAGACACCTTAGTTATATAGTCATCTGTACAGTGGATTATCAAGGATCTACTAAAAATGATGATATAAATACATTAAAAAGGAAGAGACCATGAAGTTTACAAAGAATGTACACATGTACATGATAGAATGGGTATATGTATAGGGTGGGACAAAAGTAGGCTTTTACAGTTGTCCATATAGAAAATAACACAATAATTAATAAACAATAACATAAGAATAAACTCTCTGTTTTGTGTACTCACAACTGTAAACCTATTTTTGCCCACCCTATGTGTGTGTGTACATCCGTTGTGCACATGTGCTCATGTGTGCATGTGTGTGGTCACAAATAAAGGGTATAAAAGGTTCATCTCAAAGGGTAATGATGATTACTTCTGATGGACAGCATTGCTTTTTATTGCTACTAATTTGTATTTTCAAATTTGTCTATTATAAGCATGGTTTATTTTATCTAAAAAATGTTTTAAAGAAGAAACAGTATACCACTTATAGGTATTTCAATGCCTTTTTTGGTGGAATGTTTTGACAATAACATAAAAAGCCTCTGAATTTGAGAGATTCTGTGTATATTATTTAAAGTATATTGGACTACAGGTGCCCAAATATTCAAATGAGGCAAGTGAGACGGAAGCCCAGAATTCAAGCTGTGAAAAATGGTATCACAGAAACAAATTATGAAAAGGGCAGTCACTCTCAGGGGTTAATTGTAAACAAGCAAGAAATAATCTATAAAGCCCTGGTTGGTGTGGCTCTGTAGGTTGAGTGCTGGTCTGCAAACCAAAAGGTTGCTGATTTGATTCCCAGTCAGGGCACATGCCAGGGTTGTGGGCCAGGTTCCCATTTGGGGGCATGCAACAGGCAACTGATCACTGTATCTCTCACACGTTGCTGGTTTTCTCCCTCTCTTCTCCCTCCCTTCCTCTCTCTGTAAAAGTAAAAAAATAAAACCTTTTTTTTAAAAAAAAGACTCTATAAATCTAATCCTATCTTTTTAGACATGTTCTCCAGAGACCTTAAATATTATGTGTAGCCAGGAGGTCATATACACAGGTGTCTCTGGTAGAGACTGCATTTAGTTGTTACCTACAACACTGTCTATCACTGAGAAGTAATGGCTGCTGATTGAAATAATTTCCTGAAGAACTATTTCATGGGTAGTGCTCACCTCAGCTCCCACTGCCTTTTGATCAGCATATGTACACTCCCGAGGGATTTCCAGGTTCTTCTCTAAATTCTTGAGTAGATTATCATGTTCAGCTTCATATATCAGGCTTTTATCCATTTTTCTGGGCTTCTTCTGGCTTTTTTCATCTCTGTTCATAAAAATAAATTCTACATAATGAATTTGGCCACTTTAGGAAGCCTAAGACTTCCCAAATCTTCCTCACAACCCAGACATTCACTCCTACACACATCTTAATACCCTGACTCAATCTTCTTCTCTAATGCACTTCCACATTCGCTTCCAGAACTTGTTGTCCCTATAAGAAATTTCCTTATATATGCACATTTTCTCTGAAGCTTTACTACTGTTCTTACTGTAAGGAGCCCTCTTGTCAAATGTTTCCTTCCCTTTTTGCTATAAGGGAAGCAAAATGACCTTCTCCCATGTGACCTTGATAAGTGGTCCACTTTCTAAACTGTTGATCATTTTCTCTTTCTCAGCCTTTGTAACATTAGGCTTGAGGGTAAGGTACGTGACCTCCTAGCTCCACATTGCCAATTGCAGGCCATTCTCCTTCTTTCCTTGTGGTGGATGCAATAGCTGCTCTGAGTTTGGTTGTGTAGTTCCCTGCAGAATGGCCCTCAATTGACAAGCCTGTTGGAAATTCCCAGGGGTTACAACCTCTCTTGGGAATGGGGAAGTAGCCCCCAGCCAGTACCTGAGTGATAGGAGGAACAGAAGGTAGCCACTATAGGAGACGGTTCTGCGTGGTATGGGAAATGTAGCCCAAACCCCCACTCAGAAAGGCCAGTGGAAAGTGATGTCCAGCACACAGGACCCATGCTCATGGATAGGTTTTCCCATGGGGAATCAGGCCTGCATTGTACCTAGGCCACTTTGAGACTTGCTTTTTGCTAAAACTCCCACACCCTCGATCATTTACTGCATATCTTTAAGGTAACTTCCTAAAATCTATGCTAAACCTCCCAAGGAGGAGTATAACCAGTTCAACCACTTTTCTCTTTACATTTCCAAATACCCTTCTTTTTTGATGTAATTAGCAACATCCTCTTCTTTGTTTTCTGTAAAAGGTAACCACCTAAAGCAAACCTGTGCATAGTAAATGAGGACCATCCTCAATGTAATGTCCCCAGAAAAGCAATAAAAGCCTGTCCAGGCAAGTAACAGGCCAGCCCTCTCTCACTCAGAGAGTGGCCATGCCATCCCTTTTTCTCCACAGGACTTCTGTAGTCCGTGTGAATTTGTCTCATTTCATCCATAACACATCAAGCCACCTTGACTCAAATTGGGGCAATTCTGTGGTGCCTCCAGATCTCTCTGTTGGATCAGCCTCAGGAAATATTCTAGCAAAACTCACATCCTAGCTTATCTTCATCTTCCCACTTTTGCTTCCCTCACTTTCTTATAGTTCTTCATAAGCACACTGCTTCAATAAATTCCTTACACAGATAGCCCATCACAGCGGGTACCACTGGGGAATCTGACCTATGACATCACTCCATAAACCCTGGTCTAGATAACCCTGTGTTACCAGACTCGATTATTCCTTGTTCCAGTGTAACAGCCTTTCAGAGATACCCAGGTTACTTATCCTTTCTTGGATCTTTCAGTTTCTTGGATTTGCTCTTAACTGTGCACATAAGACAGCTCCAAATAAGAGATGAACTCACTTGTACACCATCATGAAGTGTTCTCACCTCTCAGGGGAGAATGCCAAGACTATGGGAAGGCCTGGCCCTGATGTGTGCAGACTGCGGGACAGAATGCTGATGGAAGCCCACATATCGCTGTCTGACAATGAGTTTCAAATCAAGATTATAAACTACCAAATAATACATTCTATCCTCCTACTTTGACAAATATAGCTCCGTAAAAATTTGGAATTTAGAAGGGTGAGAATGAGCTCCAAGTGGGCATGCCTAAGTTCCACTGACTCACAATTTTTCGGGGATGGGTGCAGATGGAGGAGGACCAGAGTGGTACTTTTCGAAGCACAGGGCCCAGGGCAGGGGCCCCACTCACCCTCAGTATGACGATGGGGCTAAACAGGTATTAAAACATTCTTTATCTTTTTACAGCTTGAATTATTGGTCACTAATTCAACTTGAAATGGTGGCTTCTAGTGAGCTGGAAAAAAAGTCTCATCAGAAGAGCAGTCACTGATCTTCAGTCCTAGGGTGTCTCTGCCTGGACTGTTCACATTCTAAGCAAAGAGCAAGGAAGACTATTGAGTGAGAGGTGATTTAATCAATTTGAAATTATCGAAATCATTTGTTAGCTAGATTGGAATGTGGTGAATCTTAAGGGGGAATAAAGTCCTCTGCAAGGAAGACATAATGAGTGTCACAGGTAGGCAGTGACTAAAGATGGAGAAGATGGTAGAGAGAATACGCTTCTTGGACCATGAGTTGTCAGATTTAGACGCTGGGAACAAGGAAGAGGAACCAAACAGGCAAACTGCTACTGAAGCTAAAATTGGCATTTTAGTCCATTTTCAAGTTTATTCTATGTCACATGAGATTATGATGACATCAGTGACACTTCTACATTGTGAGTAGACTTTGTTTAAGCCTTCTGAGGGCTGACTGGCAGTAAGCGTGGAGGTATCAAAGATGTGCTTATTTTAAGGAAAGATGATGTCAGGTATATAATCTAACCATACTCATAGGCTGTGGTCCTGCCTCTCCCAAGCCCTAAATGAGACTAATTTACCCAACTTAGAAACTTGTAAATATTATGGCTACTTATTTTACCCTAATCTCCCACACAAATTTACTTAATTTGCAAACATGCCCAAGCAATAACTAGAACTTCTTTGTGGCACATTCAATGCATGTTTCCTAGTGGGATTTGTGAAGTATTTCAATCTTTTAACCACCCCTTTTGTTTAGTTACATACTTACATTATCTTTTGTTTCTCGATCAATTTTTTAACTTTTCGAAGTTTGTAAGCCATATCGTGGGCTTCTTTATCAGCTTTGGAAGACCTTTCTCTCTCCTGCTTCTTCTCCAAAAAAGTGCTCACATTTTTAGCTCTATTCTCTACATCTCCTAACTTGAATCTGGAAACAAGTGAAAAGAATGCTTGTCTTAAAAATAAAATTGTCAATAGAATGCAATCATATTTCCACTTCCTGCTATCAACCAAACACATACCTATTGAGTTTTACTATCCATCTTTATCAGTTCTAACCTGAACATGCACACAAGATGACCTGCGTCAGCAGACTCCTTAGGAGCTATGTCATAGTACGTAAGAAGTTCCCCTCTGTGCCCCAGACCTTACCCTGGCATAATGGTAATGAGAACCTGTGGAAATTTGTCCTGTAGGGGTAGTCAGACACTCCCCAGGCAAGGGACAGAGGACAATGGATTTTCTCTATTTATAGACAGGGGAGAGATGCCTCCCTCCCCTCATGAAAAATTAGGGAAAAATTTAAAAAAAATTTTTTTTTAATTTTTGCTCTTTTATTTATTTTTATTGTTGTGGTAGTTGTTCTTGTATTTAATTTTACTGACCTTTATGTCTGTTCATAACACAGTCAAAGGCCCTTACTGTTAAGTAAATATATTTAGGTTCAGATTTCTTGATAGCCAAATTATTTGTGAATTTTAGTGACTTCTTTACTTTTCCCCCAGTTTTATTGAGATATATAAAATTGACATACAACATTCTATAAGTTTTAGGTTTACAACATGATTATTTGATACAAATATATATAGCCAAATGACCATAATACTATTAACCGTCACATCCATCACCTCACATAATTACCTTGTCTGTGTGTGTGTGTGTGTGTGTGGGTGTGTGTGTGGTGAGAACATCTAAGATCTAATCTCCCTCCACCCTTCTCACTCAACCCCCAACCCCCTCCCCTCTGACAGCTGTCGGTCTGTTCTCTGTATCTGTGAGTGCAAAGAAAAAAAGACCCATAGACACAGACAACGGTATGATTATTGACAGAGGGAAGTGGGGGTAGAGGGGTAGAAGGTGTTAAGTGGGGATAAATGGTGATGGAAGGAGACTTGACTTGGGGTGGTAAACACACAGTACAATGTACAAATGATGTGTTGTAGAATTGTATACCTGAAGCCTAAATAATTTTATTAATCAATGCCATCCCAATAAATGCAATTTTAAATAAATAAATAAAATGGTAAAAAGAAAAAGATCTAACCTCCCAACAACTTTGAAGTACACAATATAGTATTGTTAACTATAGTCACCACGCTGTGCATTAGATTCCATAAACTTACTCACCTTACAATGAGAAGTTTGTACCCTTCAATTAACGTCTCATTCCTTTCCCCCCACCCCACCCCTTTGCCATTCCCTGGCAACCACTAATCTATTCTCTGTTTCTAGGAATTAGGCTTTTTTATAGTCCACATATAGGATGGAGAGAATAGGAGAAAATCTTGGGTTCTCACCTTAACCATTTGGAATGTGACAACTTTTTCCAGAAACCAGGAGAACCCCAGACATTGCTGGCTTTTACCATCTACAAGTGTATACAGAGTCCAGGCTTTATATCGCTTGAAAAGCAAATGCCTAGGGACACAGTAGTCCAGACTTCCCGGCCCTTTGGGATTTAAACTAGAGATTGAGGAATTAACTAGCCAAATTGCTACAGATTAAATTCCCCTGGTATGTGAAGAGGAAAATATTTCTAGGGAAAGTAAAATCAAACATTCTTTTTCTTTAGATCATATACATCTACCTGTATCAGGAAGCTAGGGCTATTGACAAGAAGATTGAAATATCCACTTAAGTATTATTCCCCTATAATACTTTATTAGCTAAATCCTGTGCCTGGAAGTAGCCAGTAGCCATTATCAGTTTATTAATCATGGCTCATCATAGATTGAATCTACACAGTAAAGTATTTTTTAATGTAAATTGTAAAGGAAAGGGCTTTTGTAAAGTCTTTACAGAACTAGCATGAAGAGAAAATGTTTTCCAGTGAAGAGTAAACAAATTTATACACTGGTGAAGGAAGGATTAAGAAAGTGGCAGTAACCAGAGGGGAGGGGAGAGAGTATAACAGGGAGGGGGGAGGGGGAAGGGTTTTCAGGAACATCTATAAAGGACACAGGGACAAAACCAAAGTGGGGTAGGATCAAGGGTGGGAAGTAGGGATGGCTGGGGTGGGGGGGAGTGATGGAGGGAAGATGGAGACAACTGTATTTGAACAACAATAAAAAAGTTTAAAAAAGTGGTAGTCTATGCCACATGGCAAGAAATTTTATGTAATAGACAAAATAATAAATATAGTAAACATTATACTTATTATTATCAGACACTATTATAAATGTCTTGACTATATTAGCTCATTTAACACAATATCTCTGTGAGGAAGGTACCACTATGACCTCTATTTTGCAGATGAGAACATGGAGACATAAAGAGATTAGGTGACCCTGAAGATCCTATACTATGTATGCAGCAGAGCCTGGCCTCCAAGCCAATGCTCTGGTTTTTTATTATTTATTTATTTATTTATTAGAGAGAGGGGAAGGGAGGAAGAAAGAGAGGGGGAAAGAAACATCAATGTGTGGGAGATACATCAGTTGATTGCCTCTTGTATGCCCCTAACTGGGGACCTGGCCTACAACCCAGGCACGTGTTCTGCCAGGAATTGAACCTGCGACCTTCTGCTTTGCAGTCTGGCATTCAACCCACTGAGTCACACCAGTCAGGGCTCAATGCTCTTAACCTTGACATTATGTTGTTTCTCTTTTTACTTGAATGCTAGTCACTGTGTCTAGGCATAAATTGTGTATAAAGCAATGTAATTTTCATCATAGTATTTCATTTCTTAAAATTGGATCACATGGAAATAATTTTTCCCCTAAAATCTCTCTGATAACCATATTGTGGACATCAGCCCTTAAATGTTATACTATTGTACTGATTTCATAATTTATTTTTATCTAATTATCACCCCAACTCTATGTATTATTATTTTTAACATCTCATTTTGCAAATGAGAAAATGAGGACTTAAAACTATTAAGTAGCTGTCTCAAAGTGACAGAGCTGATAAGGGGCAGAGGTAGGTTCCAAACTTGGGCCTGACCACAAAGAATACACACACTAATACAGTCACTGTACTCTAACCACACTCCACATGTGTGTTGTTGGTTTTTTTCCAGAGATCAGATTGGAGAAGGTTGACAGGTAGACTATCATTTGAAGAGCTCCCGGAGGTACAGATTCAGTCCTGACAAGGCTTCAGATTTGTTGATAACCTGAGGCTCCTTAGGACTAAATAAAACTGTGCGACCAGGGATTTGCACAGCATGCCTTGTCGAGAATCCATAATTCCATAAAGACATGTCAAGATTCAACTCTTCAAGCGGGATTAAACCTTAAGTGTTTTTGTGAAATACTGGACTTTCCAATATTTCAAGTTTGCATATCTATATAAATAATTAATCCAGTTATTTTCGGATTTTTATTTTGTAACTAGGCTTTAAGAACTATCCCAGAGGTACTGAATCGTGTTTGTAAAGTAGGTGAGCTGTGTAACTTCTTGGTGGTTCAGAAATTTGTTTTTCTTGTTTTGGCAACAAAGGTAAAGGAATAATGCTAGTGCATTCCCCAAAATACAACCACGTATTCAGTATCATCATTATTTTAAATATATATCATAATGATCCATTACCATATGTGTGGTTATGTGGGAACAAATTTCATTAAACTTTGCCACTTGAGCAAGATTCTATGGTCTTATTTATATAAAGCCTCCAGGGCTTAAAGTAATTTGAAATTGCCTAAAGCAAATAAAGCATTCCGTTCTGATCTCAAACTGTATGATCACAGTTAATCCAGGATATGATGTTATGAAATTAATAAATTATACTTTATCAAAACTAAACTATTATATTCAATTTGAAGCTGCTTCATGTTATATCAATATAAAATTTATCAAGACATCAGTGTAAGTTATAGTTCTCATAACTATAAATTAAAAACAATAAAATATCCCACCAATAAAGACTCTTGCATATTGTAAGGATATTTTAATTTTATGTGGGGTACTCACATGCGTAAACATTCTGTTTTGAAAAGAACCTACTTATTTACTAAACCTAGATATTTACTGAATGTGGGTATCTAATAAGACCTTGATAATAATATAGTAGTAAAAAGCAAACAAGAAATGGAGAAGGGAACTAAGTAAAGAAGGTAATTTGTAATAGTACAAGTAAAAAGTTTATTAAGAATTAAACTACAAAGTGTATTCTTAAATACTTATTCTAATAATAAATGAGCAACAAAAATAGTCATGAATACTATATCACAACAGCAAACTTAGTAAAACTTTCCTCAACTTAAGGGAATGAGTACAATACAAATAACAAACAAAAACAACTTCATTTAAATGACTTATGCCCAATAAATTTAATTTCAACGTAAAAATAAATACATGACTTACAAAAAAAATAGTGCCGGTAACTTCTCCATTTGCCTCAGCTTTTCAACGAGAAGTGGAAACATCTGTGTCATGTTTTCTGAACTGACAGCCAGATCGGGACTAAGACTCTTCAGGACCATTTTGGCCTGCAGCAATAAATAAATAAATTGGTTTAAATTCTTCATAATAAAGAAAGCAACTACTACTTTTGACTAAAATATTCTCATTGTTGCCTCATCTCTGTTGGTATGATTTTTTAAAATTATACATGATAAAAGAGAATTAATTATAAATCTTTTCAAAGAAGCATCAAAGAAATGTACAAATCAACACATGAGAGGACAAAAAGATAGACAGTAACATATGTACAGACATGTGTACACTATAACGTGCAATTGTTCGAGGCAACACCAGTCAGTCAGTTTAGCAAACAGTTCTAGTTTCACTATGGCAGGAGGTGGGGTGAGCCAGTCTTCTTTGTGTCATATGGAAAAATCATTTCCAAACACATTAAAGATTTTTTAATGACAAAATAAACAGAAGAAAATCTAAGTTAATTGCGTTATGGTTTTGTATGGGGGGAGAAAATCTAAGTTAAAATATAATTTAAAAAATCACATGAGAAAAGTCTAATATATGTCACTCCCCCCAAATCAGAAACTTCAATATGTGGCAATAAAGCAAACATCAAAATATGAAGACTTAAAATAACTTATATGAGCCCAGGTTAAAGTGTTTGTTCGTTATTTTTTAACCCTTACTTGGGGACATGCTCACTGATTTTAGGGAGGGGGGAGGGAGGGAGAGCAACACTGATGTGAGAGGCAGATATCATAGGGTTGTTTCTCATACGTGCCCTGCCTGGGGATCAAACATACGACCTATGCATGTGCCGTGCCCAGGAATCGAACCTGCGGTTTTTTCGGTTTACAGAACAATATTTCAACCAGCTGGGCCACATCGTCCAGGGCACCCCAGGTTAAGATTTTGATATACAAATAATTCACATAAATTAGAATAATAATTATTTTAAAATTTTACTAAAAAATTTTGAGTAAAAAAATATTCTCAGTTACTGTTAACTGTGATCCCAGTATCTATATGGCCACAGTACCAAGAACAATGACTGACTATGGATGACAACTCTGTTCTTCCTGGGCCGTAACATCTATCAGGAACTCGTGGCATTTGGCACATATTTTAGGAGGCACAGAGGATGAGACAAAGATCAATTTCTTTTCTCTCTTTTTATCCTATCTGAGAATCTAGACTTCATGTTCAGCTTAAAACCCTAAAATGGAAATTAAAGATTAAAAGAAAAACAAAAAAAATTGTAATGATTGAACAATGCGACTGAAGAAAACAAAGAAAAGATAGCACACTTCACCAAAAACATGCATGAAGATTACCTCCTCTACATTGCCATTTTTAATCCAATTTGTTAATTCTGCCTTTAAGCTCTCTTCATATTTTCTAGCATCCATCTTCTTAATGACTATTTTATTCTTAAAATGAATGAAGTTCTCTGGACACAGCTCCTTGAAAAGAAATACCACAAAATTAAATAAAATCTTGCAAGAAAATCAAAGATGTTTCTTAATTATACATTTCCTTAACAGAACCACAAGCTTCTTGAAAGTACAGACCCTTGAACATCTTTTCTCCCCATTGTTTCTAGTACCTAAACCAATAAAATGAAAACAACTCTTCAAAGGAAAGAATGCAGAGCAAAGCCAAACAGATTAAAACAGGCAGCAATTAGGATAAAGAGAAAGAAGGGGAGTGCAATGAAAGAAAATGGAGGTATATAAATCCAAGACATAAGAGGAGAGAGACTAAGGTCTCACAGAAACTGAGAGAAGAAATACTTTCAGGAATTCAGCGACATTCCATGCCATTAAAGTAAAACATACAATGTGAGGAAGAAGTATGTCTGAGAACAGGCAATTGTATTTTGAAAAGAGTTTTTTAAAACTCTTTTTAAAAAAATCAGGTGCAAGCGATTAGAAAGCGTAAGATTTTGTCTTTCTGAACAGTAAAGCTGCCATCCACTATAATAGAACTCAAATTAATTCCATAATTACTATTTACCTGGGCCCTGGGCCAACTTTCCCAACATTGAAACATGGTGTCATAAAGCTGGATGGTTTCTCGAGGAGAAAGGATAAGATCAGAAGGGAATCCATATCTTTCAATCTATGGTTAAAATAAAATTGAAATTTTTAATAGTCTCTTTATTTCATCTTATGTTCAAACTTTTGCCTCATAGGCACTATCATGAGCCCAAAGACAATGAAAACAGCACTTTAACTAAAATGTTGAAATGCCAACTAGTGTTAAATGCAAACAAAATACCAAGAGTGTCCCTAATTTACTGAAATAGAAAAAAAAAAGTGTCCAAAAAGTTTTTGTGTTATTTCCTAAGATCTTTTAATTCAAATTAGAGTACAGGGAAGTTAAAATATGTGTGGATTCATTTTAGACAAGAAAATAAGACTTCTACCTAGCAGCTGAAACTGAAATTAGTTTAATTATGAATATGCTTATTTATTTTAATTACCAAGCAAGGCTAAAACTGGCCAATTTCATTGGCTGAAATTCTAAGATCAGAGCCAGGTCAACTTTAAAACTAATCAGATCACTTTGAAGACCCTCGAGGGAACTTCTCTCCAGGTTCTGCTTTAAGCCTTCCAGATATGCAAGTCATTATCTCTTCCACAAGTATCTTAAAAGTATACATTAAAAACATCCTGCTTTCAAAAATGTTGCATTGTAGTATTTTCTGCTGGTTTCAACCACTATTGCCACGAATCAATTGCCTGTTAAACTATGATCCCTGAGGTGTTAAGAGGCATTCTTCAGAAGAAAAGGCAGGGCTGTGTTTTCAAAGCTGTTTTATTAATTAGGCTTCTTCAAGATTTCGCATTGGAAAGGTTAAATCTCAAAGAAGGGACTATAATATGCAGATTCCTCCAAAATTATCTGAAAATTGGATACCTGTTTTTAATAAATAGATTTTAACAAGTTACAAAACCCAGGTGTGGAAATTCTGGACTGAAAAAAGTGTTCCAAACACAATACAGTTGAAAAAAAATTATTTGGTAGAATGGAAAGTCAGTAGATTCTAAAACAGATCTAGTTCTAATTCCACCTATACATGCTTGTTCCTCCTCCATAATATAGGAACTAAAATATCTGGACTCTCACCTTACAGACTGTGGTAAAATCAGACGGGATACATATACCAACCCACGGTTTTCAAACTTTTAAAACTAGTAGATAAGTAAGTCCTGAAGATCTAATGTTCACTATAGTGATTGTAGACAAATACTGTATTACAAACATCGAATATGCTAGGAGATGAGATCTAATTATTCTCACCAGGAAAAGAAATGATAATTTTGGGACTTGATAAAAGTTTTAGCTAAGGCTACAGTGACAATCATATTGCAATATATAAATGAATCAAATCAACCTGTTGTATACCTTAAACTTATACAATCTTATATGTCAAATATATTTCAATTAAAAATCAATTAAGCTTGTAAAAAGCTATAGGGTACAAATAATTGTATGGAATCATCATTTAGTATCTCTTAGTTTAAGCACTGAAAGCTAGCCCACATTACGCCAAAATAGTTAATGAATATATTATTTTGGAATGTTAGCATTTTGTTCTCTTATTATTACTACCTGAAAGTGTAGTAATAATAAGTATAATTTATTCTGTCTAAATTTAAAAATAAATAAATCCAAGAACTATCATAATTTTCAAGATTTAAATCTCTTTCAGTCACTAGAGTGCTTATGATTTCTTTGGTCTCTTAGCCTTATACAGAAGCCTGAGTTTCCTCATTTCTAAGATGAAGGACAATTCTGTCTATGACATAGATTTGTTGCAGCAATTAAGTTAGATAACATACACGATAGGCCTAGTAAAATACCTGGCACATGGCTGATGTGCCTCAACTATTAATATGATTCATTAATTAACTTATAGTGCTTAATTTTAAAATTTATTTTAACAATTCTATCACCAAAGGTGGGAATTAAATTTGGTTGTTCTCTACCATACAGTAATTAATGAGCTGGTGAAAACTGAGCCAGTCTAGGTAGGAAAGAAAGAGACATAAAAGGCCAGAGTGTATTACAGAATTGCATACTTGAAATGTCATGAACCAATGTCACTCCACACATTTAATTTTTTTTAAAAGTCATAGATTAGAATCATTCTTCACTTATAAACACAACAGTGTTATGCCATGACGTTGTATTTGTACATAAGCATTGTCTCTAACTTTGTAGGCAGTGGTAGACACTGATGCTCGCTGAACAAAGCTAGGCGATAGTTCTTTCAAGGACTTCCTGGGGACTTCCAGGAGCAAGCAGCTGTTTATGCATGGCGTAATTGGTGGCAAAGGCCAAACTCTGCTCTTTGCCAGAAGTAAGCCTTATATAGACTGAAGGCAATCCCTCGCTTCAGTTAGATTAAGGTCAGCTCCCTCATTCTGCCCCATCCCTTCCCTTCTGAAACCATTTCTATGATAGGGCTATAGAGGAGACGACCAAGGTGGATGGTTCTTCTCCCCATGTTGCCACAATTTGTTGGATTTTTTCTTGCCACTCAGTTCTTTCATACTAATCGGAAGTATAATACACAATGATTTGCTCATTTGGAAAGGTCTACTCACTTTTTTATCACTACTACTTTAGGAAGCATCCTATATAAACATGTTTCACACACAGTGTCAAAAGATATTTAATAACGTCTAAGCCTTTGTATTCATCTTGTGTTCGCATTGCAGAAGTCTGGAAGTCTTAAGAAGACTCATACAGCAGCATGACCCTTGCAGAAGTCATCTGGGGTCAGAGCACACTGTAGCTGTCCACTGCTTTCCAGTTACTCCATTAATAGCTACTGAAAACAGAGGAAAGGCACTTGGACCAAAATGCTAGTCTTGGCAAGTACTCCAAACCACTGGACTCATTGCTACTTAATGATAACCTGCCTTGAACCATCCTACCCAAAATAAATATTTTTTTTAAAATACTATGCTGTTTTTAAAATGCCAGGTAACGATGAGGGAAAGAAAACAAGAGAGAAAGGAGTATTATTTATGTATTGGCTTGTCATCTATATTTGTAGTTTAGGGATTTGGGTTAAATCACTGAAATTTTGTCCACACGTTAGTTTTACTTAGATTTGAGATTGGGCCACTGCAACACAAAAATGAAGTATCCATAACAAAATCCAATTAGAAAATCACAATCATTATGATTCACTCAGTTGCTTTTAGAAGCCATGGCATCATAGCCAAAGTTCTATAAGGCAATTCTCACACATTCCCTCATTCAGGTATTTGTTCAACAGACCATTCAGAATACTGGGCTAACCAGAGCTTCAATGGCCATTCCTGAGAATAGGATGAGACAGCAGGCTCTGAAATCAATCTGAGATTGCATCCCAGCGCCACTGCTTACTTAAGACAACAGTGAGTGAGTGAATGAGTGAGTTATTTAAGCTCTCTACGCCTCACCTTCTTCATTTGTAACGTGGGAGTATTAATATGGCATCCATGCTAAAATTGTTGTGATTGTTAAAAAAGGCAACATGCAAAATTCTTAGAACACAAATTAAGTGTGCAATTTAGGCTAGCTATCTTTATTAACATACATTTATTAAGTACTTTTATGTAACAGTTCATTAGGAACTATAAGGACTCAAATTTTGTCTTCAAGGAGTTATTCTAGTAAGATAAAAAAGACATGTAAACAACTTCAGCAGCAAGCTGGCCATGACTACTGTCAGATAAGAAATACAGATAAGGTGCTATGGAGAGATTACATTCAGCTAAGGAAGTCACAGAAGGACTCTAAAGTGGTTTCACATTAGAAGAGCCATAAAAGGTAAACAGGTTCTGGATAACTGGCATTTGGCATCTGGGGTGAAATATTCCAGGAACAATATAAATGATCAGGACATCCAGGTAAGTTACATCAAGTAGATGAATAGAGAGGACTGTTGAGCCAAGTGACAGAAGACCTTGGAAGCTGTGCTGGGAGTATGTATTTAGCCATTTCTAAAGGAAAGCCACTAAAGACTGGGCAAAAATCAGAATTATCTTTATGACTTACTTATCTAAATTAGCTTTGTGGATCCAGAAACATTATTTATGCAGAACATGGAACTACTTCCTGTGATGTGTAAAGTTTCACATGCCTTAAAAATTGTCAAATTAGAAGGCTTGACATGACAACAGAATTTAAAATATATTTCATTTACCAGATCTTGGAAGGAAGATAAACTATTGACTAATTATCTCTTTGAGAAGCAACCATGAGCCATTCCTGGGAATAGGATGAGAAAAGAAGAAAAATATGCAAGAAAAAAAATCAGAAATCTTGCCCCACTCAAACCCCAGTGCCCCAAATGAAGTCCTCTGAAGATGTCCATATTATCGCTTCACTTCCAAAACACCATGTTGTCATTGCTAAGTTAGGGAAAAGTGATTTTCCTCGTTTAACCTAATTCATGGTGATCAAGTTGTCATATGCATTAGATATTGCCCACGTGTATTTGCAGCCTCACTAAGAGAAGAATTAGTTTCAGAGAAGTAGACAGATAGACATGGGTGCTAGAAGAAAGGTAATGGACAAAGATACTATCCAAGAATAAATAAAAGTAACCAAAAAACTTCTGTTTGAAATTTTCAGTCATTTTTAAGTTTTGTGGATGCAGACAACATTGTGGAACCAGTGAAAACTATTCTTGTTACTTTTAAAACTAGGGGTAAGCATCTGTTATACAGTATCTATACCTTCATTCTTGTAAGTATCAATGAGGCATCTTTTCAACCGTGATATGCACTTTATATCACTCAGATCAAATATGGCTGAAGTATTACTTACATGATCTGTCGTCAGTACAGCGCATGGGTGAAAATGTTCGAAATGGATATCATCACGTTTTACTGAACATATATGCTTCTCTAAATCATTGTATCTCTCTCCATACAGCACTAAAAATGAAAGGCAAGAATTTTCAAATGAATGAATGAACACACAATGACTGGAATAATTTAAAATAAAGAATAAAACCCCCATGAATATACCAAGCATACCAAGTCTAACTTTATATGATTGCTTCCTTTGAGAGCGGTCTTTGTGATAACTGGCACGATTGCCAGCACTTCTTTTGGAAGCAACATTTTGTTCTATTATATTGTCTGCTTGTTTCCAGTACCATTTTACTGATTGCAGCCACCTTAAAAAAGAAACTGACATATTATTGAGGCAGAATGTGAAACTACTTTCTGTGACACCAAGCATTTTTAATAAAGAAAATGCCATGTGTCTTAAACACTGCACTTAAGGTAATAGGCCCTGAAACCCAACAAACTGAGATCGAATCCCAGCCTCCTCACTACTGGCTGCGACTCTCATTATATCACTTAATCTCTCTATACCTTATTTCCTACATTTTAAAATGGAAATAATAATAGTAGTGTTGGAAATGCTATTTAATAGTAGTAATGGAAGTAGTAAACCATAAGGTTGTTGGGAATGTAAAATAAATCTATACATGCAAAGCACTTACAACAGTACCTGGAATATTGGCATCTTTACTCTAATTGTTATTATTAGTGGGCAAAAATGTAGCCCAATGACAAAATGACATGAGGCTTTAAACTAATAAGTCTTTGCTATCTTTCTAAACACATAGAAGTGGGACAATATAAGAAATTTCAAGGTCCATGAGAGAATATGTCATCATTCCATTTTATTTCTCTTTCTTGGTAAAGGACAAAAAAGATATAATCAATTACTTCCGGGAACCTTTTTGAGGTATGGGGGGAATTTCTTACTCAGCTGCAGGTCTGGCTGGGGAAGTCCTTGATTTTCCCTCATAGCATAAAGCCTTGCTCAGCACCTGCCAGGAGGTGCTAGAGAGACTCTTTCCTTGAATATCCACAGATAAGTTAACAAATTCACCAGGATGCTATGAAATATTTCAGAACTCATATGGAAAGTATAATATGCAAATGAATGTTCAACATTCAAAAGAAAAAACTGTTTTATCCAAATCGGAATCTACTGCCTACTGGGTGAGATGTTCAGGATTGCTTATTGTAGCAGAGAGAGCCAGAAAGGGACATCGGATCATGACGAGGAGATGCTCCCAAATTTCCGCTCCAATTTCTCCCCCAAGACAATGGACCTGTTAAAAACAAAAATTTCTCCATTAAAAAGTTAATTTAAAGATAAAAAGTGAAAATAGACAGAGAAGGCTGTATTGTCATACCTAGTTTCCTGTTACCTTTAATCAACTGTGCCAAATTTATATGTATAAAATATATACTATACCTTATATATCTTATATAATTTAAAATATATAAGATATAATAGATAAGATATGTAAGATACATATAATATATAAGATATATAAGGTATAGTATATATTATATATGTTTTATATATATGAAAATTCAGGCAACAGAAAATCTTGACACATAAATTTTCCCTAATCCCACGAACCAATCCATTAATAATTCCTCTTTATCCTACTTCCAAAGATTATTTAGAAATCTACGTATTTCTCTACATGCTTACTACCAACCAAGTCACCATCTGAGCTGCTACCACAGTATCCCCCTATGCTCCCAGCTTGCCCCTCCCTGCCCCTACATTCTTCACATCACAGCCAAAATGAAATATCTAAAAGGTAAAGTAGATTAGGCCATGTCCCTAATTAACTTTTTCAATGTCTCCCCATCACATGTGGAACAAAATGTAAAGTCCTTAACAAGGTGTGTAATGCCTAACATATTTTGGCCCCTTCTTGCCTCTCCAGCTTCATCTCAAGCCATTCTTTCTCATCTTGCTTCCAATTTTCTCCAGACATACTGGCCTTTTCTTTATTCCTTGAACACAACTTTCCCATCCAGAGCTTTGACATATAGTGTTCCCTCTGCTTAAAATGCTCCTGTTCCCTCTTTTCAACCTGTGCTAACTACAGCTTCATGTCACTCTGTTAGAAAGACCTTTCTGACTGTCCACTCCGGAGCTGTCCTCCCATGGCCTCCCTGCCATTATCACAGTCGTGGGCATGATAGCCCCTCCTTTTTCTTCCTAACATGCACCCATGTGGGCTGGCATAGCCACTCGTGTGCTTAATTGTTTAATTATCTTTGTCCCATTAGTCCGTGACCTTAGAACTGGGCATCCCCAGCACCGATAGTGCCTAGCAGTGTGGAAGCACTCCTTAAATATTTGCTGAATAAATAAATGCATGTCTTCTGACCAAATAAAACAAACTGAAATAGATTCAGGGAAGATTCTCAAATGTGGTCTTATTTAACCAGGTTAAAGTACGACACCTGGCAATTAATTGGAAAAGACTTAAAATAATTAAACATTTTTTTTCCACCGTCCATTTGGCTTTTCCCTGGTCCAATAACATACCACTCTGCCGATGCAAACTCTGGGCTTGGTAGCAGACAACACATCTCCCTGACCCTACCCGAAGGTCAGCCTTCACGACCTTTCAGCTGTACCCTTACATAAACACGTTCCTAGTTTTGAGGTTAGAGTACAATTCAAGATTCTAGATTGAGAAGACCAAGTTGTTGGATGTTTTTTGAACAGGAATGTTCAAGGCCTTCCAGATGCAATACTTCCGATTAACCAAAAATTAGTGTCAAACAAATCAGAAGCACAGCCTCCTTGGTAGTTCCAAATTTATAACAAGAAAAGTTAAGTTAAACAGAGACATCTTTTTCCTCTTTAAACTGAAAATTCCTTGGAACAATGGAATGTATCCTTTTATGATGTTTTAAGTTTCTTTGAGTAAATATTCCTAATAATACCGCTATAAAATGTTCTCACTATCTTCCACTTGCCCCTATAAATCTCCAGTGGTCTTGAGTTCCATTGTATTTGTCCAATGGAGAGCCTTGGCAAGTGATCAGAAGAAGGCAGGGGAATAAGAATGAGGTTTTTACTCTATTGGCTCCATGCCTGGAAAGTTACCTTGAGCCAGCCATGCCCCTCAACTAAAGTAATGACTCCTCACATGTGGCCAAGACAATCAGAATCTCCCTTCAAGTCTAAGTATCTGCTTCTTTGCCTGTCCCTTTAAACCTAGGGGTAAGCTACCAGCTCTGAATTATTGCATTAAACTTTATAGTTGTCCTCAGGTACACCTTTGGAAAACACTCTTCTTGAGTTGTATTTTTAAGTGTACCACTTGTTTTCAGTTGGAACCATAATTGATAAAATAACTTATATAAGTGGCATCATTGCTAGAGCCCAAATTCTTTGCTTTAGAGATTAAAGATTGAATTTTGACATCTCTGGAAAATGTATGTCACGGTGATTATTTCAGTTCCTCTGAAATAGTAGTCACACCAATGACAGATTTCTCTCCCAAACAGAGCTCTGCAACACACTCCAATATACCCTACTGAGTCACAACAGGAAAATGGAGCCACAAGATTGAGTATGATTCACTGGGAAAACCATTCAGAAGGAAGTGCCATCCAAATCTGAACTCCATACAAAAGGACAAATATCCTGAAGCCCCAAAGATCTTCATTCTATGTTCATATACACTAGGAAATTAACCCAGAGAAATAACACCAAGTCTACCTCATCAAATATAACGTATCTGATCCTTTTCACCCATTTTTGGCGATGAGGAGCTAACAGCAGAATTTCAAGGCAGGCAGGCACTGTAATAAGTACCTAAAATAAAGGACATTGTATGAACAAACATTTTGAGCATTTACTATGTACACACATAGTTATAAGAATATAAAAGACAGAATTCCTGAATGTACCCGCTGATAAATAGGATATAATATTGCTTTCAAGGGTGTTTCATTAAAATTGCAATATATTAGTTGAAACCTTATGAAACTGCAATTTTACAGGTCAGAATGGTAAATATCAGATTTGAAATTTAAACTCTTATTCATGAGTATTCAAAGTAATAAAACTAGAAAGAGTTCATTGTCACAGGTTTATAGGTTCATTTTTTCAAAATCTGACCATGAGATACAGCTTAGGTTGAAAAACGTTCATGAAAAATCAACAACCATGGAAGTGCAGGGAAGCAACCCAGGGCAGAGGGAGAGCTGAAGGTCAAAACAGGCCTGATGAAGCCTGAAGCAGCCTGACTCAGAGTTCTGGAGTGAACGCTGGCTGTCAGAGCAACTCCACATGCAGCCATAACGGCCCGGTGTGCACACCCCCACCTGGCTCAGTCACAGGATGCAAACTAAGGAGGCAGAACTGGGGGAATGGACTGCTGGCATTTGCCTTGCCCGCACTCCCACATCTGAGCAGCAAGCCCTTCCCTGGAAGATGATCTGGGTAGCACAGCTCCATGTCTGCTGTACAATGTTCTATAATCACGTTCCCACTTTTTCTTTAGCCTTAATTGTTTATCTATGAGTTCAAGGAGGAAAAAACTGTCTAGGATTTACTTAACATCCAATTTTCTAACCATAATACAGCATCTAAAAGATGACAATGAGTATCCTATTCATCAAGAAAAATGAGAGAATTTTACTTATCAAGAAAAAGTAATTCCGATTGGAAATTGGTATTTGTTAATTTTTTAGAACATTGGGTTAATTCATATCATTTGGAACCAAGTTATAAACCAAAATGATGCAATGAACTATAAACGAAATGTGAAATCAAAATGTAAGTGTCCACCTATTATCCACTCTTTAAAATGTATTGGTATTAAAATTTCTCTAAAGATATTTCATCTTTGGTAAGCTCAATAAAATAATTTCCCTCAGGCCCTGTGGAGATGTTGAACTTCTAGTGAAAGACATGTAAGTACCATTATATAACTTGAAACAAAAGCATGAATATATCCTACCTGACAGTTGAGGGCATCATGACGATAGTCCCTTGTAAAAACACCACACAGACATTCACCATCTGGCATAGTTTTGGTATAACGATTCTGAACAGTTGCTGCCACTTGATTAACAAGGGCCTAATTGACAAGGAAATAGATCCATTAATCACATAATAAAGTACAGGTAAAACCTCAGAAAACACAGGGACTGTATAAAAATATATGCTACTACGAATGCAGAAAGCTTAATGACTGCTCTCATATACTCATCTACTCTAAATACACTGATGTGCTGTCTTTAATGTATTTTACTAAACATATGAACCTCATTGATAAACCTCGACATAAAGTAAAATGGGAAAAAGATGGCTTCATCAGGAGGGAAAAACAGAGAATGCTGCTCAGACATCAGGAAGAAGAAAAACAGCTGATATCTGAATAACCAAAGTTTAGAGATAATTGTGAGCCCTCTATAGAGGAAAGGTCAAATGAGAGACAGTCAAGGTACCTTTGTGGTTCTTATATTTGGGGACGTTCCCCAGACACCTTAAATCTGAACATAAACATGAGTAAGTAGAATCATGCTCTGGATCAATCATGTAGCCTAGTCAGTAGAATCTGAGTGTGTGTAAACCTCTGAACATCTCTCTATTTCACACTTTATGCCATAAAAAATACACATAGATTAAAATGTAAACTTTAAAACATAAGCATAAAAGTAATAGGAAGTAAACATTTCAGCCCGCACTGCTGTGGCTCAGTGGATTGTGTACTGGCCTGCAAACCAAAGGGTCACCAGTTCAATTCCTAGTCAGGGCACATGCATGCATTGCAAGCCAGGTCCCTAGTTGGGGATGCATGAGATAACACCACACATTGATGTTTCTCTCATTCTCTTTCTCCCTCCCTTCCACTCTCTCTAAAAATAAATAAATAAAATAATTTTAAAAAGAAAGTAAACATTTCATGTATTTAATATACTTGAGCACACATGGAAAAGCTAAATGAAATATTGATATCATGCCCTGGCTGGTGTGACTTAGTGTAGGGGTGTCAAACTCATTTTCACCAGGGCCACATCAGCCTCATGGCTGTCTTCAAAGGGCCAAATGTAATTTCAATTCCTTAACGGTTAAGGAGTAGTTACATTTATACAGTCATAAAATTACATTCAGCCCTTTGAAGGCAGCCATGAGGCTGATGTGGCCCCCAGTAAAAATGAGTTTGACACCCCTGGCTTAGAGGCTTGAGCACCGGCCTGGGAACCAAAGGGTTGCCAGTTCAATTCCCAGTCAGGGCACATGCTTGGATTGTGGGCCAGGTCCAGAGTTGGGGGCATACAAGAGGTAACTGATTGATGTATCTCTCACAAATATTGATGTTTCTCTCCTTTTCTTTCTCCCTCCCTCTCTGTGTAAAAATAGTAAATCTTTAAAAAAAGAAAATATTGATATCACTACATAAAAATATTAACAAAATGCTATCATTAATATAACCTAATATAATAAAAAGACAAAATTGCAAAAGTATATTCATTATAATTTAAAGAGAAATGGTATACTAACTATACAAATTTCTCATAAATTAATAAAAAGACATTGCCTACCCCCCACAAAAAATAGGCCAATGAATCCAGAAGTGGTTCATGAATAAGGAAGTATCAAGACCCAAATCCCACATAAAGATCCCAAATCACTAGTAATCACAAAAATGCAAATTTAAATGTGAAACAAAAGTTTTCATCTATCAGTACTGCAAACTTTTTCAATAATTATAAGAACTTGAAAAAAATGAATTTACCCTGCCACATACTACCAGTGGAATAAAAATAGATCTGAACTTTTAGCAGAGTAATTTGGCAATATTTATTGTGTTAACTTATCAAATCCACTTCTAGTAAACTCAATATTTCTTGATATATTTTATTTTTCTGACAATGAGCACTTTTTGGTTTTACAAACATAAACAAACATACCACAATAAAAACTAAAGTGCAAATTACAACTAATATATTGATCAGCTTGGCTCAGAGTCTGACCACAAGTCACCCAACACTGCACATTTTCCTAGAAAATAAATGAGAGTCTGAATTCATATTAATCTGTACATTTATCCTAACTAAATTTGCCTTTCTCGATTGTAATCCCATTTAAAACAAGTGGTTATAAATGCTTATAATTCCTATAAATCAGACTTTCTCCTAAATTACAAAAATCATACTTTCTGTGTCTAAGCTCAACATTTTGAGTTCTATACATAAAAGAAATATTACAAAACAGCCTGGCTTGAGAAATAGGGCAGGCACTATGGCCAATGGCCGCTGAGATAAATCCCATGACTCTGCAGGGGCCATAAGAGATTGCTTAGTAACTCAACATTGCCCAGCAAAGTGTGGGGGCTGCTCTCAATCCCAGCATACTGTTGAATGGCAAGATCACAAGACCAGGCTTTTTCATTTCAACAGTTCTAAGGAAAGTATTATTTTGGACTCTGAAATAAGAAGAGAAAATGCAGGCTAAAATAAATTAAATCATAAAAACGCAGAACAGATTTGGTTGCCAGAGGTAGGGATTGGGGGGGGGGTGGATGAAATGGGTAAAGGCAGTCAAAAGGTACAAACTCTCAGATGTAAGATGAAAAGTTTGGGAGCTGTAATGTCCAGCATGGGGCAATGCTGTATTGCATACCTGAAAGTTGCTAAGAGAGGAGATCTTAAAAGTTTATATTATAAGAAAAAAATGTAACTATTTGACATGATGGATATTAACTAAACTTATCATGGCAATTATTTCACAACATATACATATGTCAAATCATTATGTTGTACATTTTAAATAGCACAATATCATATGTCAATTTTACCTCAGTAAAATTGAACAATGAATAAATAAAAAGTGAAACAAATTCACCACTTGACTACATGCATTATTTATAAAGAGAAGGTTCAAGAATGAAAGAGCAAATTAAAGTCACTTGAGCACTACCTTGGTTGGTGCAACGTACACAACGACCCCTTCATTGCTCTCCTTCAGCACCTTCTCCATGCAGTAGTAGGAAACATAGGTTTTCCCTGAGGACGTCGGGGCAACAATCACAGCTGATTCGTTATTGTCCACAACATCAAGGAGCTCTCGCTGCAGGGTTCAGAGCACCATTTGCGTCAGTGATGGGAAGAGCATGCTACCAAAACAGATATACCAATATGCTTTCAAAAGCATTTTCTGAACCTCAAAAGGAATGATTGGGAGTTGCAAACACATGAAGAGATGTAGAGAAAAATCTGAAGAATTCATGATATTCTCTCAGAAGAGAGAACTGTTATGCTTTTGAGCAACTGGAGGTGTGTTTGTGAAAAATGGAGTGTGAGTTCAAATAAAATATCTTGTTATTAAGACCTTTTCTCTAATTATTTGTCATTGATAAAGTGCAGAATGGCTTTCAGAAATTCAGTTTTAAGAAGTAGACAATATGTATTTTTATGATGGTGCAAAAGCAATGGAGAAAAAAACAATGATTCATTATGTTATTACTTGCCTTCTGATTCCTATAAAGAACAAGAATTCCTGTATCTACTTTGAAGGGCGTGTGAGACCTTCACCACTTTTCAGCCTATCCTTTTATTCATCATAATGATGACTACTCAAAGCCTGTATGATGGGAGGTATGTGGAAAAAAACACCCAGGGCCCCAATCTGCACATTCTCTTAATCTAGGGTCCACTCTGGGACATACCTCGGAGTGAAGGGAGCATCAAAAGAATCACAGTGTCTGTGGGATTAATGAAGAGAACTTGACTACAGGGCAGTATCTTCTACTGTAGCGAGCACTGGTTCTCCTGTTCCCCCACCATCATCAACTTAAGAAAGATAAAGCAGTATCAAGCATGACCAACCAAAATGGCATGAAACTGGAAATCAATTACACAAAGAAAAGTAGAAAATTTACAGATGTGGAAAGATTAAACCACATGCTACTCAACAACCAATGGGTCAAAGAATAAATCAAAAGAAAAATATAAAAATAATTTGAGACCAATAAAAATTTCAATATAGCATACCAAATTTATGAGATGCAGCAAAAGCAATCCTAGAAGGGAAGTAGATAGCAATAATGACTCCACCAAAAATTGCTAGAACTAATAAATGAATTAAGTTGTAGGATACAAAATCAATTCACAAAACTTGTTGCATTTTTATATATTAACAACAAGTTATCAGAGATATTAAGAGAATAAGCCCATTTACAACTGTATCAAAAAGAACAAAATACTGAGAAACAAATTTAACCAAGGAGATGAAAGATCTGTACACTTAAAACTACAAGACATTAATGAAAGAAGATACAAATAAATATAAAGATACTTTATGCACATGAATTAGAAGAATTAATATTGTTAAAATGTCCATATTACCCAAAGCAATCTACATATTCAATGCAATTCTTATCAAAATTCCAGTGCCATTTTTCACAGGAATAAAATACATAATCCTAAAATTTGTATGCAACCGCAAAGGACACCTGACTAGCCAAAGCAACCTTGAGAAAGAACAAAGTTGGAGGCATTATGCTTCTTGATTTCAAACTATATTACAAAGCTATAGCAATCAAAAGAGCATGGCATTGGCAGAAAAACAGACACACAGATCAGTGGAACAGAATGAAAAGCCAAGAATAAATCCATGCATACATGGCCAATTAATTTATGAAAAAGGAGCCAAAAATGTGCAATGGGGAAAGGACAGACTCATCAATAAATGGTATTTGGAAAACTGGACAACCACATGCAAAAGACTGAAAATAAACCACTATCTTATACCATACACAAAAATTAACTGAAAATGAATTAAAGACTTAAATTTAAGACCTGAAACCATAAAATTCCTTGAAGAAAACATACATGTTAAGCTCCCTGGCATAGGACTTGGCAATGATTTTCTCAATCTGTCATCAAAAACAAAGCCAACAAAAGCAAATACAAGTTGGACCACATCAAACTAAAAGGCTTTTGCACAGCAAAGGAAACCATCAACAAAATGAAAGGGGAACCACTGAATGGGAGAAAATACTTGCAAGTTACATATCTAATAAAAGGTTAATATCCAAAATAACAAAGAACTCATACAAGAGCTGTGTGGAAGCAAACAACAACAACAACAACAACAATTAAAAAAACCAGCAAACAATCCAACTACAAAATGGGCAGATAATCTGAACAGCCATTTTTCCAAAGAAGACTTACAGATGGCTGAAAGGTACATGAAGATTAGTTTGACATCACTAACAATCAGAGGAATACAAATCAAAGACCACAATGAGATACCACCTCACACCTGTTAGAATGACTATTAATCAAAAAGACAACAAATAACAAGTGTTAGTAGAATGCAGAGAAAAGGGAAATTTTCTGCAGTGTTGGCAAGAATATAAATTTGTGCAGCCACACTGAAAAACTGTGTGGAACTTTCTTAAACTTAAAAATACAACTATCATATGATACAGCAATTCCACTTCTGGATATTTATTCAAAGAAAGTGATAACAATAACTTGAAAAGATACCTGCACCCCCATGTTCATTGCAGCATTATTTACGAGCCAAGAAATGAAGACAACTTAAGTGTCCACCACTTTTAAATGAATAAAAAATGTGGTATCTATGTATCTATACATTGTTTATATGTATATATGTAATAGAATGCTATTGGTATTAAGCCATAAAAATTGAAATCTTGTAATTTGCAACTTCATGAATGGACTTTGAGATCATCATGCTTAGTGAAATGTCAGTCAGAGAAAGATTAATACTATATTGTCTCTCTTATATGTGGAATCTAAAAGAAAGAAAAAATGAAACAAAAATCAAAGCTCATATTGTTTGTTGCCAAACAGCCAGAAGTCAGGGTGAGGAATGGGACAAAAATGGGTGGAAGGGGTATTAAAACTAAAGTAATTTAAAATAAATGAATATAATCCACTACAAGAAAAAGAAATTTGGAACTCCACAATTATGACTAGGGTTAGATTATCCTATCTTAGAAGGAACCATGGGAGATAAAGTTTCCTTGAAGAATTAAAGAATAGTATGCACACCTATCTAGGCTCTGACTGTGAACTCTCTGTGAGTGTGGGCAGGGAAGTGCCTAAGATCCACAAATGTAAACCTACGTCATCAGTCTGGGCAAAGTGGTAGGCAGGACTGGGTCTTGGGGCTAAGTGCCATATTAGTGCGAAACAAGAGTCTCTCATCTCATTCTGAATTCCTCTGATTCTCCAGAGCAACATGCTCGTGACACACCCCTCAGAGATAATGCTTTTCATTTTGGTGCTAAATTTAAGAAAACATCAACACTAAATTGTCCTAGAAAGAAAATGCTATATAACATGAAAGTAAACATTTCTGATATTATCTTGCTCAAAATGAAAGAAAAAAGATGAAGTCAGATTCTGAATAGGACAGTCTATTAGACTGAACCTAGGCAATTGCACTTTTTTTAGGTAAACACATTCAACTTATCAGCAATTTTATATAGTTCAATCTATGCAGAAACACACTTTATTCCAAATTTTATGTCTATAAATATTAATTGTATATTTATTTATAGAGGAATAGCTGCTATGGTGACAGATGAGGCATGCAAATATCTATTGTCTATGTAGTTTAAGGCACCAAATTCCTCTCTGCACATTTTATATTCACATATGAAATCCCCTTGACACAGGGAAACCTTAGAGGCTGCCCCATGATACAACTGGATGACACACAACTTCAAAAAGGTATGTGTGAGTTCATCAGAGCACCTCCAAGGAAATGGTATATTAATTTTTAAAAAATGAATGAAATGGAAACTTCCCTTTCTTTAAATTGAAAAAAGTCTATATCTGATATTCCCAATAACAAAATAATTTTAAATGATAAGACTCAATATTAAGAAGTTAATGGCAAATGTAATATGTAGAGCCACTTTAATGAGAAGCTCCTGAGATCACACTTAATAATAAAATACAAAAATGGTTCTTTCGCTCAGTCATTACCTGCCATGTGTCAGGAATAAAATCCTGAACTCTGGGATCCGGGTCCTTCCTCTCATCTCGTATCAAATAATGACCCATATACTGTAGGTGAAACCGAATGGGCCCAATGCCAACTGAATATTTATTCCTTTTCTTCTCTTTCATGTCATCTCCTGCAACCTATATTATTTTAAAAGTCCATTTTGAAAGTGATTTTAAATTATAACATTTAAATAATTAAAAATATTTATTACTAGCACTTAGAAAATTATTTTGCCACTTTTAAAATTTTGTAATATTCACTGAAGCCTTTTACCATGTGATCATCTTTACTGTGAATAAATTAGCAGACATCAAGATTTTCAAATATCCACCATGGTGCTTGTAGCTACAATCTGATATATATTTAAAGGCAATTGAAGAATCAGAATATAGTATTTAAATGCTTTGCTACAATTAAACACAGAGTTAGTTTGAAGGGCCTGCAGAGATTATTTCATGTTTGTCCAAACAAGCGCTTGAACAAGCTTTCTAATTCTAGATTACTTCAAATTTGGGTACATTGCCAATAATGATTATGAATTCAGAGCAAATATTTTCAGTTTAAAATAATCTAGACGAGATGGCTATATGTGCAAGACACTTTATGTATACATAGTAATTACTCTGTTAAAATGAAGCTATTCTGAATACATTACCTCCGTTGGATATAAAGAACTTGCCAAATCATCAAATCCTAAATACTTAAGGCATCTGGCAATGAATTGCTGATCTGCCTCCTGCAAAAGTTCTCGGTATTTTTCCATCAAGGAGTGGATCCTTTTCATCATTTGAACAGCTATACTTAAATCTTTTGTGTTTTCACCTTAGCAAAGAATACACAATAAAATTGTTATAAAGGCCATCAAAAATAATAAAGTATCAAATAAAATAATATTGAAGTGTAAGTGTACACACTTCATCATCTACATGGATAATTGAGAAGTAGCTGTGTAAGTGCTGGAGAAAAAGAAACATCTTATAGTCCATGATAGAAACAAGATCATTAAAGTTCAAGTTTGCATAAGTTCTGGGGAACAGCAAATATTTTCTTCACCTATTATTTTCATGCCTTGTCTATTATGTTCAAAGAAAAATATTCAGATAACTTTAAATATCTGGTTAAAACTTAGCAACATTTACGAGGTCTACTGTTGACCATAGATAAGCATTTGGCATAACGATCCAAGCCTCTCCATTCAATCAGCTTAACACAACTGCTGGACATAGACTTCACTAATTCCTCTTCATTGCTTTATCATCATATATAACCTTTTTTTCCCTCCTTACTGCTAATCTTTCCATACTTAACCATTTTAAGGCTGTTTTCAATTCCACCTGTCTTCTGATCAACTTACACTTACAAATATTACCAAACAGCTACTAAATGCTCTAAGAAACTACAAAAGAAATTTGGTACAGAATTCTTACTCTTCATGAAGGTAAGCCACTGTTAATTCTGATCTCTCTTAGGAACACCCAATTTAAATCCTGATACAACATGTTGGTTTGGGAGAAACATATAGGCCAAGTCTTAGTTTTTCACTCTGATAAAATCTACAGTGAAAAGATGACTTTGCTAGAGCAACTTGAAGTTAATAAAATGACAGTGTGGGAAAAAAAGAACCTGGTGACCATGTGTTAAATGGAGTCAAGTGTGGAGATGCTCAAGATGGACAACAAATTAGGTTTACTCAGAAGAATTGTCAGTTTGGAGGGAAGGCACATGATCACTTCACCTGCTATCAATTTATATGTCTCCTTTATTTTCTTCTTGTCTTTTCTTTTCTACTATCTCCTGTAGCAATTGTAGAGTTCATAGAACCACAGCAACTTTTGGAAGAACTCAGCCTGCTGACAAACATGATCCGGTTTTACCCAGAAAGAAAATATTTATACTTCAGATCTCAAAGATGAAAGACAAATTCTCCCTGGGTGCTTCCCCATCTTTGTTGGTTCCCTTAACCATTCCCACAAATTTGCAAGCAGTATTTCTCAAACCTCTCTTTGATGATGACTTGATTTGAATTTACCTGTGAATGTGCTGAATATTTGCTGGTGGGATCCACTCTGAGATTTTATTGCTCATTGATAAAATAAAGGTAAGAATACTTAGTGGAATTTTGTAAGAATAAAATCAGATAATGTGTCTAAGGCTTCTAACACAAATTTCCAGTTAATAGGTGACAGCTATCATCATTGTATTTTTTTATTCATCAAAATAAAAAATTCATCCCTGGCCAGGTGGCTCAGTTGGTTGGAGCATTGTTCCACACACCAAAAGGTTGCAGGTTCGATTCCCAGTTGAGGCACATACAGGAGGCTACCAACCCAGGTTTCTCTCTCACATTGATGTCTCTGTCTCTGTCCCTCTCTCTCTTTCTCCCTTCCTCTCTCTCTAAAATCAATAAACACATCCTCAGGCAAAGATTAAATATATTTATATATTTATATATTTATATTGTAAATATATTATATTGATATATTTACAATATAAATATATATATTCATGTTTATATATTTATATCATATACCTTTTCCTTGGCTTCTACAATGTTCTTTCCATGCTTTCAAGCAGGCAGTTAACCCAGTCATTTCAACTTGATATTTCACTGAGTTACTTTTACATGATTTCAAAAAATCTTCCAGGTTCTGTATTCCATAGTTTAAATTCTCTTTCATTTTTTCCTCAATGGAAAGTGACAGAACATTCCATTTTTCCTCTTCTTTCTGTTCTATCTTGGCAAATAACCTCTTCTTATTCTCTCTAGTAATTATTTCAGCCTTTGTCTCCTGCCCCAAAAGGAAAGAAACATCATGAATCAAGATGGAAACATTCCTAGATGTTATTTCATGAATGAGACAATATATTTAAGTGTATATAGATTATTTTGACCATCACCCCATTCCTGAATAGGCACAATTTTAGTTTCTGTTTGTTTCTGAAAATTAAAGCCTCTTTTAAATGAAAACTTATGACAGTTTAAGTTAATGAATATAAAAATTCCGTGAAGATAATATTTTAGGTTTCTGGGTGGTGTAGATTATAAATCAAAGAGTAAATATAACAAAATCAGAAACCCCATGCACTGGTTCCTGCTGTTGTCTCTCATTGGTTTTCTCCTCCATGGTCACCTCTCTGTCCTTGGCTTGTCCTTCAGGATATTTCTTACAGGAAGCTTTTCCTAACTCTAAGGCTAGGTCATTTGGTGCTCCTCTTCCTGGGCATCAAAGCACTGTCAAAGCTCTCATCATATGTATTGGATCTATGATTTCACTTGTCATACTTCCTCTCTAGATTAATTGCCTTGAAACAGTAATGTGTGAAATTTGTTGTATGTCCCAAGCCAAAATATTTAGTTCATAATGTTTGATGAGTGAATGGGGAAATAGAAAGGAAAGAAAGGAAAGCAGTGAATAGAAGAAACAATATAAATACAAATGGTTTGCTCTATCTGGACATGCATTTCTAATTGACCTAAAACACAACATGGAGCTACTTTTCCCACTTTGGTTTATTAATATAAAAAGGCAAGTTAGAAAATTATACTCACAGGAGAATTCTGACAAACCTTCCACTATTCTGGCTAGTTATGAAATTCATATGTTAACTTTGCCTATAATGAAGTCCATTTTAGTTGCCATCACTTTCTCAGTGTTTAATTCTAATCAATAAATACTAAGGTTTCCTAATGTTTTAATCTTCCAAATGTACTGCGTTAGGTTAACTCAGCATGGTTCTGTCTCAATAGGACAAGGATGAACCTTGGCTCTTTGCTGTGGAAAATATTTCTATTTTGAATATGCACATTTATTAAACTGCTGCTAGAAGACCACACTTGTATAGTGCCAAGGGTGTTTAATTCCCATGAGATTGTTTAATTTCTAACAATGCAGAAGAAAAAAGCATGAACTTTTTTCAGTCTTTATAACCTGTACTATGTAGTGAGGATTTTTGCAAACTTGACATTTTATAATGTCAAGAAGAAGGAGGAGGAGGAGAGGTGGAAGGGGAGATTGAAGAGGAAGGGGGGAAAGAGGGGATAGAGAAGGGAGAGGAGGAGAAGGAAGAAGAATAAGAGGAGAGGAGGAAGTGGGGGAAGGGAAGGAAGAGGAGGAGGAAGAAGAAAAAGGAGAGGGGGAAGAGGAGGAGGGGAAGAGGAAGAAGAAAAAGAGGAAGCAGGAGGAGGAGGAAAAGCAGGTTCTTGGTAGCCCTAAGTGAAACAGAAAAACCTGTAATTGAATGATCTCATTAATAATAAAATTGGCTATGAAAAAGGTCATCATGGAAAAAAGAAAATCAATGACCACTTAGCTGGGCTTGGGGAAGGGGCTTTTTTTACCATAAGAACAAATGTTCTCATTTCTTCTTGGACTTCCTTTTTTAAATTGCAGCTTTATTGAGACATACTTGACAAAATTGTAAAATATTTAAAGTATACATCATGGTGATTTGATATACATATGAATTTTGGAAGAATTCCCCACATGGAGTCAATTAACCCATCCATCACCTCACATATTTATTTATTTATTTATTTATTTATTTATTTATTTTTGGTGAGAGCACTTAACACCTACGCTCTTAGCAAATTTCAATGATGCGATACAATGTTATCAACTACAGTAATCATGTTTTACATTAGCTCCTTAGACATTATTTCTCTTAGAGCTGAAAGTTTGTACTTTTTACCAATCTCCCTGTTTCCTCCAACTCCCAGCTCCTGGTAACTTACACACTATCTGTTTCTAGAACTTTCATGTGTATTTTTTAGATTTTACATTTAAAAATCATTTGTTCTATTTCTGTGAAAAACGCCATTGGAATTTTGGTAGTGAATGCATTAATTCTATAGATTGTTTTAGGTAGTATGGACATTTTAACAATACTAATTCTTTCCATCCATAAGCATGGAATGTCTTTCCATTTCTTTGTTTCTTCTTTAGTTTCTTTCATCAATGACATACAGCTTTCAGTGTACAGGTCTTTCACCTTCTTGGTTAAATTTATTTCTCAGTATTTTATTCTTTTTCAACCAATTGTAAACAAGACCGTTTTCTTCATTTCCCTTTCTGATAATTCACTACTAATGTATAGAAATGGAACAGATTTCAGTACATTGACTTGTACCTGCAACTTTACTGAATTTACTTATTGATTCTAAAAGTCTTTCAGTGAAGTCTTCAGGGTGTTTTGGTTTTTGGGTTTTTTACATATGCTATTGTGTCATCTGCAAAGAGATAGTTTTAGCTTTCTTTTCAGTTGGATGACCTTTATTTATTTTTCTTGCCTAATGGCTCTAGCTGGGACTTTCAGTACTATTTTGAATAAAAGTAGCAAGAGTGGGCTTCTTGTCTTATTCCTGATCTTGGGGAAAAAAGCTTTCAAGTTCTTACTTTTATTTCTCACCTTTATTATTATATAATGACCTTCTTTCTCTCTTATTAAAGTCTTTGACTTACAGTCTATTTTCTCTAGTGTAAGTATAGCTACTCCTACTTTCTTTTGGTTTCCATTTGCATGGGATATCTTTTCCCTCCTTTACTTTTAGTCTGTGTGTCCTTAAAGCAAAAGTGAGTCTCTTGTAGGCAGCATACAATTGAGTCTTCTGCTGTTATTCATTCAGCCAGTCTATATCTTTTGAATGGATAATTTAGTCCATTTACCTTTAAAATAATTATTGACAGGTACTGACTTACAATTACCATTTTTTACATATTTTTCTGGCTGACTCTATAATCCCTTTGTTCCTTTCTAATCTTTGTCTCTTCCTTTGTGATTTAATAATTTTCTATAGTGGTATACTTAGATTTCTTTCTTTTTATCTTTTCTCATGGGTTATAGGTTTTAGCTTAGGGGTTATGATTTGGGTTATGGAACACATCTTACATTTATTTGCATTACTAAATTGTCCACCTGGAGCAGGCCAGAGGGAGAATATAGATATGAGAAGACTGACCCTAAGGCAGCAGCTTTTAAAGCATGAAAATTAGCCTCTTTCAGGGAAAGAATGGGAGATAGCTATTGTAGTCTGCAGCCTCTGACTGAGCCCTGGGGGTAGCTAGGCCAGTACAGTGCAAGCCTGTTAAGAACATGCCTGTTTGCTATAGGCCTGTGAGTCTCATGGAAGCAAGCCCCATTGGCATTCAGAGTAGATAAGGGGCCTATTAGAAGTTGGGGTACTAGATGTTGGGTCCAAACCCTTCCCTCCTGAGGGAGAGATGAGAATCGTGAGTTCCCTCCTAATTTTACAGGGTGGGACAAAAGTATGTTTACAGATGTGAGTCTGTGAAACATGGAGTTTATTCTTGTATTACTTATTGATTATTGTATTATTTTCCATAGGAACGAGTGTAAACCTACTTTTGCTCCACCCTGTATGTCACTGTGCCAGAGGTGAGGTTTACTGCAAGAGTGTGTCTCAGTCTCTTTCTGTTTTGTTGGGTGTTTTTCTCATTCACCCAATGTGTAGGAGTCACTCAGCTAGTTTCTGGATTTCCTTCCAAGGGAATTTTAAAGGGAATAATAAAGACAGCTGTAAATTCACTGTGTCCATGGGAGGAGATGAGTTCAGGAATCTCTTATATGTTGCCATCTTGAACCAGAACTCCCAAAGAGCTATATATTTCCTGTTACTTCAACATTTCTAAAACCAAGCCCTTAGTCACTTAATGTCTCACTTTAAAAATATATACATTTAATATGCATAGATATCCAGCTTACAGTATCTTAGCAAGTAAATAAAATGGGATATATATATAAAAGAAACTACCAGAGACTGAATAAAAATCAGCTTAAGAAGAGACAAAAAAAAAGAGTAAAACATTCCGATAGAATTTATAGAACTTATATTTGCCTTTTTGCTCTTGGGTTCACTGAAATTCTTCTTTGGCTTGATATTTTGAGTTACAATGATTCTGGAAGTGATTGATTCTAATGAACTTCCATAAAATCGCTGAAAAACATGATATTTTTGCACACTTCTAAGAACATAAGGATCTCTAGATTTTTCTGAAAAAGAAAAGACTTAAATGTAGCACAACTATATTTTTCAACAGTATTCTCACTAGTTATTCACATCATCTCACCCAAACATGCATTTTACTTTCTAGTTTGAAACAGTGATTCACTGTTCACCTTTGTTAAAGAGGGACTATTTAACTCAGACTCTCTTGTCTATAGAATAATTCCTTACTTTATTGAAAGGGTGTAAGTGACAAAACAGACTTTCACTGTTTACCTCCCAAAACAAGTATCAGGATGCTATGAAGAATTACAGATTCTGGGTATTACCTCTGTCACGTACCCTGTGAATAAAGTTAGGAAAAGGAAGGTAGAGGCAAAGTCAAGAAGGTATCCATTTGGGAAATTCTGGCTTCTTGCATCACTTGATAGAAAAATCATTACCCCAGACCACAGCCACAGAATCAACAACCTGGTAGTTGAGAAAAATTTGTACTATGGCAAAATCCAATAACAGGAAATATTAACAATCAAGATGGGACTTACTCTTTTACCCAAGGAAAACTATAATACTCACTTAAGGGAATAACTAAGTGAGTTAGTGTTTCTATGTCTATCTACATTTATAAAATCAAACCACTTTGAAGGATGTTAATGATTAATCTAAAATATCCCCTCACATCTTGCAAGATCTTGGTAGCTGTTTATGTAAGCAGCCTGATAAGTAGTTCATGCAAGTAGGCTTACTATGCACACCCCTAGATTCTTCTGAAATAAGTTTTGTCAACTTGAAAGAGGGTAGGAGTGAACACAAGGGTAGACAAAGGTGAGATGAAAACAAGGAATGAACCAAGGACACCAGATCCCTAGTTCAATCTCTGTTGCTCTGTGGTGAGCGGTTCCATGGGCCTCCTTTTGCAGTTCCTACCATCCTGAGCATGCGGGCACATAAAATGCTGGCTCTCATTACCCGCAGTAACCCAGGTGTTGTGAAAGCAGCTGTAATTGCTTAAAAGACTATGAACTCAATATTATTTTGACCTCAGGGAATACACAGATTTCTTCAACTATAAACTGTGTTTGCTTAAGATAGCTTCTCACTTTTGCGGGGACAAATGCAGTGTCTGGGTACTTCCTCCCAAGACACCTGCATACATATGTACATATGACTGTCAGGGAACAAGATGGGACTCTCATCACCACCTTCATTGACATTCATCTAAATATCTTCTGGACTAATCTTCCTTAAGAAACAGAATTTGTGGCACATAATATGCAATATTTAATTATGAGATAGAAAGCAGAGAGTAAAACTGATTTTAATTTATTTCACCAGAGTCACAGAGCTCACCATCAAACTGGCACTTCGTCCGGTCGTAATCATCGCTGAGGGGCCTGTGTGAATGCCAGTGCTTGAGTTCATCAAATTCCTTATGTTTAACCAGTGCAGTTACACAAGGATCATCCCTGGGAGAGAAAAGGAAATGTATACATATTTTAAAGTGCATACTTTCAAATATAACGTAACACAGATTACACTTTGTAGTAATATTTTAAAAAATCATAGCCCCCTTTCCTCCTTCTGTGATATGATGTAAATGGTTGAATCCCAAGAACAGTTTATTGGGGGCTTCATAACCCAGAATTCACTCCATGTTTTTAACAGTCCTGTCAACAACCACAAATATCCACTCATTAATTCACTAATTAAAAATATGCAGCCGGGGTGATTTTACTCTGAGATTAGAACCATGTTGACTTACACCTAGTATTAACCAAAGACATTGATAAATTTGATATTAAACTCATTCTGTGTTGCAAACAAATATTCCATCTGATCTGTTACATTTCAAAGAATCTTTAATGACTAATTCTCCGTTCCACACAAGTATGAACAGAGCTACTTTTGGCCCTATACCTCTTTAGGAAAGGCAAATCTTTCAAAATGTCTCCAGCGAATTTATCAATCACCTCAGATGACATTGGAATAAAACCCAAACTGGGCATCTTTTTCTTAGAGGTATCTGTAAAGGAACAAAATTTTAAAACAAGGTCAAATGTGAAACTTTCATACAGGGTTCTTACACATTATTTTTTTTAAAACTTTACATTTAAAAACATTTTTCATTGATCTTTCAAACCCAGCCCTTCCCATAAAACTATTTCCCACATTAAAACATTTTGACATACAGTAGAGTATAAAAATAAACATCATTTCAGTAGGTAGGCAGGCAGATAGCATACATGTCACACATATATCGTGTACATGATACTTGGCTAATAAAAGCTTTATTTAGTATCTGGTTCATAATTCTAAGTAACCTGACATCACTCTCAGCCTGTTACCCACTTGGTCTTCACTGTTTCTACCTTTGCTCAATACCTTCCTCTTACAAGCTCTCCAACTCTCTGCCTGAGCACTTTTTATCTTGCAGCCCACGTGGAGCAGTGTTCAGAATTTAATGCTCAAGAGATAGCCTTCAGCAACAGGCTGAGAGTCCCAGTAAAATGTCCCTGTAGTTGCCCACAGTGGAAACCTACTCATTAAAATGTCCTGCACTCATTTTCTTGTGTTCCTTATCTAATCTTACCACTACCTTGTTTGATCTTTCTGGGGTCAATAAACTATTTGCACTCAAGTTTCTGTCTGGTGGAACTCATCCTGACAGAAGGAAGGAGAATGTATGTATCATTCTTTCTCCATATGAGAAATATCCTTACATCAATACACCCCAAATTCCTATTAGCTTTTCTTTTCATATTCCTTCTGGAATCATTTTCTTCTTCCTGAAACTCATCATATGGAAACATTTCTTCCGTTGACAATATGGTCATGTCTACAAATTTGGTTATTTTAAATAAAAATGGTGTTTTATAATATTTTGTTATTTTCTCGTGTTTAAAATCTCATATTTTACTTCTTTATTTTTTTAAAGATTTTACCTATTTATTTTTTTAGATGGGGGAATGGAGGGAGAAAAAGAGGGAGAGAAACATCAATGTATGGTTGTATCTCATGTGCCCCCTACTGGGGACCTGGCCTGCAACCCAGGCATGTGCCCTGATTGGGAATTGAACCAGCAACACTTTGGTTCACAGGCCAGCGCTCAATCCACTGAGCCATACCAGCCAAGGCTACTTCTTTATTTTTAAACACATATATAGAATATTTTATATTTGCTAATTATAAAATCTGAAGTACTTAAGAGTTCTAGTTCTTTGGCTTATTGTTTCTCATAGGGCTTATTTCCTTTGTTGTTTTATAAATGTGCATTTGCCCTAATATTTGGCAGAAAATCCTATAAAACCAGAGTTTAAGTTGTGTTCCTTTACAGAGAATTTTCCAGACTCCTTTGGGACTCAAAGTTCATTTCTGGCTTACAGTTGCCTTGGCCCTGCTAATAAGTCTGGAGCCCCAATTTCTTGGGAGGGTGGATCAATAACCAGAAACTCCAAGTGATTTACTTAGTATTACATAGAGAGCAGGCTCTTTAGTTTTGGCCCCTGGGATTTTCCTTCTGTTGTTTTGAGCTTAGCTATAATTACATAAAAAAAGATGTTTAATATCCCTTATCCATCCATTCATTTCCCACAGAAGATTATCACTTAATCTGTTATACTGCCAAATTTTTGAAAATGGAAGTCACATATATCTGACTTAAAAAAAAAAACAACATTACTTAGGAGAAAAACGTATAACACTTCAAAACTATAGTCATAGCATATAACCCAGATGATATGAGAACAAATGTAATTTATTGTTAAATTGCATAGTGCCAGAAAATCATTTATACCTGCAGCATTTAGTTACTGGTACTTTTAAAACATTTTCAGAGAAATAATGTTTTTATTTCAAATTAATTTAGAGGTTTATTACCTTTGATTGGTAATGGATTCTTTTTAAGAAAATTAAGTTTTGTGGTTCTCAGAGGAAATGGCTGTCCAACATCAAACTTTCTGACCAACTTTGATACAGCATTCCAGAGATATTTATAATCCTGCATAATGATGTTTCCCAAACTCAAATGTAGGCCTATGTAATAGTTAAAAATACTAAATATTAAAAGTCATTCACACAAAGAAACACATATGCACAGAAACACACATTTTCACTAAATTCATAGACCTCTGATATACTTGCAAAACAGTAAAATTTTCAGTGAGTTCTACACTGCAACTAAGTGAAAATGGTACCTGGCACTGACTCTGAGATTGTACACCTAAAATTTTATCATTTCCTTATTTTATAACTAAGTATTAAAATTATAACTATCTTAACTAACAATAACAGATGCTAAGTACCTAATTATCATTTAAGGTAATAAAAAATGTGATGCTACACAAAACTTTACAGCCAATAAAACTGAATCAAAACTATGATTTTTCAGAAATGAGCAAATTTATAGAGGGTTGTTAAACTTATATGCAGCCAATTCATTTCAATGCTTGCAATATGCACGAACCAAATCTAGGGGTCTAAGATTAAATAATGCTCGATCAGCTGTAGTTCTCTTAAAATGAGTTTTATTTTTTTACTTTAAGAAACAACAGAAAAGTTATTCTAGGAAAAGAACTCAAAGAAAGAAAAACAAATCACATGTGATAAATGAATAAATGAGCTTTAACTTTTAAAAAAATTCCCTATCTAATAGTAGTAGGATGATTACATTAATCAGAGTAAATATTATGGGAAAATGTTATGCATATAATTAAGTTAAAATTTCAACTGTTAAATTACCAATATTTTTTCAAAAATACCTGTGGAGTAATATTAAGTTAAGAGAAGTTTTAAAATATAATACTCTAACTGCAATAAATAAAACATTCACCTGTGTAAACAACAAATGAAAAGAGACTAATTGCTATGCTATATTAATATATTGGAAATACAGGAAAATGATTTTGAAGTTTCAAATTCTTTATACTGTTTATTTCTGGATGAAAGTGTAATTACTGTAATACACTAAGGCAGTACCTTGAACATTTTCATTTTCATAGTAAAAAGCAATATTCTTCAACAAAAGCTCATCATTTAAGTCGCAAAGGTGAATTAAATTCAGATTCCAAAATTCAAAAGTGTCTATGTTACTTAGGAGAAAATGTTCACACCACTTTTTCTGAAAATTGGAAATAAAACCAAGTTATTGACAATTTCTATATAAGCAATAAGCTATAATATGACTTCAAAAAATTTCTATAATCCAACTACCAGGTAAACTGGTCGGGCTTTTTCCAGTTCCTAATGTAAGCCCTTTCATTCTGAATGAAAGTTTATGAATACTTTATACCTTAAAAAATTAAAACATAAAATTAAACTGACCAAAAAAAAAATGAATCCAGTGTAACTCTTTATTCTGAAGCAGAGAAATCCATATTTGAGTCTTAATACCATTTTTTCTTACACTGTCATCCACAGATACAGTCCCAAGGCTTCAAATGTGCCTCGGTTCCTTACTTAAAATTTCATGTTTTAACTTTTTACTTTCAGGCCCAAAAAGCATAAAAATAAAGAGTAATTTGATTGTTCAGGGATCTAGAAGATGCTGAATCCCTCAGACTCAAAGACTCTCATCTGTCTATACTGATGGTGCACCTGCCAGGTTAATGATACGACGCTATGCTCCCACCCAACAAAGGGACAATGTCTGCACTGACCCCACTTCGCTCAGAATAGTGTACCCTGGAGGAAGCGTCCTCAGCACATGGTAGCCTAGTCACCCTCTCAGTCAAAGACAGTGTTTGGGGAGTTAAGTCCAAAGGGGGAAAACTGAGGCTTCTCTATCCCGCACTCCCTTCATGATAAAACACAAACACTTCCCAAATGTGAACAACTTATTGATCTATATTGATGTGGAACTTTAACCCAGCATTATCCAACTAAAATGTAACATGGGCCCTCTGCACATGTTGTTTTAAATTTTCTGAAATCACAGTAAAAAAAAAAAGCTAATATTAATTTTAATTTAACCTAACATATCCAAAATAGTTCTATTTCAGTGTGCAACCAATATAAAAATATTGACAAAATAGTTTACATGTTACATGTTTTTCAAACTGAGTTTTTGAAATCTGGTTTCTTTTAAACATACCGCACATCTCAATTCAGACTACCCACATTTCAAGTGCCAAGTACACAACTGTGGTTACTGGCTACTGTATTAAACAGCCCAGCTTTAACTAGATGAGTTAGGGAGGCTGCCCAAGGTTCATGATGAAGTCGTAAATAACAACGAGCTAGGAACTTCCCACCTGAGTATAGTTAAATCTACAAATACAGTCCCGGGCCCAATAACATCAGTAAGAGATCCCACATACGACCCACCATGGCCCCATGGATTATAAGGAAACTGAAAAATTCCTATTGCCTAGTGACGTGGTGAGCTGCATGCGGCAAACTGCCCTGCAGCTGTAATGTAATGTCATAGCACAGAGCATTACTGTTCCGTGTGCGTCTCAGTCGATCGATAGTAATGCGATTGGCTAGAAACACCTGGGGCACTCACGTCGCCAGTAAGCTCCCCACAGACATCTTCCTTTCAAAACAATGTTGCAAGTGGCCTGACCCTTGTAGAATGTATTACAGTATGATTGCGAGACACTATTCAGTGACAGCAATTAGGACACTTTGAAGGAAAAAAACAGAGTTTATGACTTATGGGCCCTAGAGTATACAAAGTGGGATGGAGGGCAGGGGAACACAGGTCCTGGGTATAGAGACTGAGCACAGGCCTGGAGTTTGGCTATTATTGGGGTTAAGCATGGAGGCCTAGGATTTGGTGGGCTCACTCATTATTGGTGAATTTAACACAAAAAAGCAAGAATTTAAAGCACAGGAAGAGAAAAAAAACAGGTAGCACAAATGGTCAGTTATGGAAATCAACCAAAATCTGTAAAACAAAAAAGTCTGAGGTAGGGGTAGGAGGAAGGCACCCTGGCTTTTTGTGTTGTTCTGTGAAAGGCAAAGTGTTTATTAGAAATAGCCCTCTTGAAGTGGATGCCTCTTTGAAACGGGTGCCTAGGCAATCAAAACCTAACTCAGATACTTATATTACAGAAAGAAAAGCCAACTGTCGGGGTTTACCCGTGTTTGTGGTGACGCTGGTGTAAACAAACCTACTCCACTTGCTGGCCATTCAAACTACAGTACATACAGCTACAGTAGTAGGCTACACCGTCTATGTTTGTTAAGTGCACTCTATAATGTTAGTAAAACGAGGAAATCACCTAATAATGCACTTCTCAGAACTATTTCCATCATTATGCAGTGCATGACTGTAAAACACTAAAGAGATTTCCATGGAACCATTGAGCAATGGTTCTCAAACTTCAGCATAAACCTCATCTAGAAAGGTTGTTATATAAAACACAGGTTGCTAGGCACCATCCCCAAAGATTGATTTAAGCCATCTAGGGTCAAGCCTAATACTTTGCAATTCTAACAAGTCCCAAATAACGTTGATGCTGTTGGTCAGCGGACCGTACTTTGAGAATCACTGCTATGTAAGCTGCCCCGCCCCCCACCGAGCAAGTCTCACTCTACTGATCCTCTCCCATAATGCCACTGAGTAAACAGCAATATGTGAAAACAGTACAGCAGTTGTTCCTCATCTTATTCACTTCATACAAGAATGCCTCTGTGTGGTCTTGGAGTGTCAAGATTTGAGTAAACATGAAGCTCTCCCTTCAGTTTGCCTAGGTGCTTCTCCTGAGACCTCAGAATGGGCCTTGTATTGTGAAAATTTTAGAGGCTATCTGAACTTATCCAGCTATAGGGTGTTACCAAAATGAAGCACAGAGAATGGGAAAGAGTGGAGGGGTGCTTGCCCGTGGAATAATCAACTGCTTCCCACACCAAGAGAGCAAAGGATGGTGAGATGGAGATTTGGAAGATGCGCAGAGATGAAGATAGATCTCAGCTCAGTCATTTATTAGCTGTGCTGATTGTCTATTTAACCTCTCTGAGCCCAAGTTTTTTACTTGTAAAATGAAAACATGAAAGGAATGTTTTGTCTGAACAAAGTGGCTAGGGCCACACAAAGCAGGTGCAGAATCAATGGTAACCATTCCTTTCATTTCCTGTAATCCATGCGATCATAATTACAGAAGGAAATCTACCTCCATCTAAGGAAATCCTCTAGATCCCCTCCCTGCTCACCTTAATTTCCCTGTATTTTCATTTATCCTCTCTTAACTTTTATAATCAGCATTTATGCTCAATCACTGCTACTTTACTTTATTTTTAAAAAAGATTTTATTTATTTATCTGTAGAGAGAGGAGAAGGGAGGGAGAAAGGAGGGGAGTGAAACATCAATGTGTGGTTGCCTCTCATGCACCCCCTACTGGGGACTTGGCCTGCAACCCAGGCATGTGCCCTGACTGGGAATCGAACTGTTGATGCTTTGATTCACAGGCCTGAGTTCAATCCACTGAATTACACCAGCCAGGGCTGCCATTTTAAAAGCACTCTAATTGACCCACTTTCCTCTCCAGCTTTATCTTATGTCACTTTACTTATTCTCAACTTCTTACATATAAACTACTCTTCAACTGTATTTTATCCCTTCCACTCACTACTGAATTCACTTTAACATACATTGTGCTTCCCACCACTCCATTTATATACCTCTTAATTATGATCAACAGTGAGCCTTATGCTATTAAACCCAAGGTATCATTTTTAGGCCCCAAACTCCTATAATTCTCTGTAGCATTTAAAATGGTTATCCACACCCACCTTTAAAAGACCCAGTTCCACTGACCTTCAGAACAACCCATTCTCATGGCTTTCCTTTATATTCATCTAAGTAGCTTCTTCTCAGTGTCTTTTATCCTTGTTTCAACCTTTCCTTAACTATTTAATATTGGAATATCTCAGGTCTCTGTCCTAAGCCCTCCCTTCATATCTCTCTCCCAAAATGATATCATCTACAACATGACATCAATTAACATCAACTGATCTCTCCATTTGGATATTTCATTGGCACCTCAAATTCTGTATTTCTTAAACTGAACTCATGATCCTCTGCAAGTGTCCTTTGTACAATAACATCACCCCCCAAATGCTCAAGCTAAAGATTTAGAGTCACTTAACTTCTCCCTTTCCCACATGTCCCACACTCAATCACTAAACTTGTCAATGCTATACCTTAATTCTGAAATTACCCACTGCTATTCATCCTTATTTACCACTCCCTTAATCTCTAACAGTATCAACAGTAATGTGGACTAAGGTAACAGTCATCTAACTGGCTTCCGCAGATCCACTGTTGTGCCTCTACAATGCAATCTTCACATTGCAAGCCAGAGAAAATTTTTTAAATGAAAGTACCACTCACCTGCTTGAATGATACTAACCAGTCAATTGGTTCTCATTCTGTTTATGGGCAAGTTTTATCTCCATTCCCTTAACAGGACCTACAGAATTCTACATGATTTGTTTCTTACTCATCTCTTCAGCTTTATCACTTTCCCATATTCTTTCTAGTCCTGTTACATTTGATACACCTCACTTTTGTGGTCATGCCATCCTCAGGATGATCACTCATGCTGTTTTATTTTCTAGAACCCAGTTTCCATCCACTCCTCAACTTGCTAACTCCTACTTATCCTTCAAGACTTGGGTTACTTCTCTTCATTTCTTAAGAGAAGCCATACTTTCAGAATGAGTAGTTCCTTCTTCACAGTAATTTTAAAAATTCAATGTCTGTCTTTGCTGCAAAAATGTGGGTCTATGAAGGTCATAGGGTGGGATGAGTAGTTCTTATTTTTCTCACTGTATGCCCAGTGCTTCACGCAATTCATGTGCATTAGATAAATATTTGTGGACTGGCTTCCTAACTAACTGGTTCTAAAACAGCTACCTTTAACATGTAAATATAGTATCAAAATTCTTTTTTTTTTTGTTTAAAAAAAAAAAAAACATGTCAGTCGATCCACTAATCTCATTGCTGGACATCAGTCTAAATCAATATCTTCAGATTAAAGGAAAAGGCTTACATTAAATACCCTAGAGCATATCAATACTTATAATACAACAATTCAAACCCTCTTAATATCCTGTAACAGAGAAATGGGTAAGTAAACCATAGTACACCCATTAAAAAATAACTAGTAGGCATTTAAAAATGATGCTAGCCAAGAATGTGAAAGAAAATAGAAAAAAAAATGTGAAAACATATCTAGATTTCAAATATTAGAAACAATAACAAATAGTGATGGATAAATCTAGGCATTTAGAATAAAGAAATTAAACCAAAATGTTAATAATAACCAAAATTCATTTAAGTGGTACGCCACCAGATAAATTCCTCTGTTGTTTTTGCTTTCTATTTTCCTAAAGTCTATACATTTTCTCTAATTATCCTCTATAACAGATAAAAATTGTATATTATTACTCTGATTTATGAAATTCCTTTCATGAGTAGAACACAATAGTTACCAATCCCTTATAGTTGATGACGTGAAAACCTCATCTTGACAGAGATTGGAAGACAGAAAATAGAGAGGCTTCTTCTTTAGGCTGAACATACAATATGCTGTTTATTATTACCGCCACAGAGAGTTGCTGCAATTATAAAGTGAGTGATTGAGACCATTAAGCTTTTAAAGCCCCCAAAGGGCTGACATTGTTCACATATAAATCTACTTTTGTGGTGATTGTGGTATTTCTAAATCAAACAGTTGAAACAAAAAATAAATAAATAAACTAGTAAAGAACATATTTACCATTTTTCGGAAAGCCTGAATGTCCTTAATCCAGTGGGAAGTGATGAATCTAATACAAGCTCTCTGGGAAAGAGGTAAGTGAAGTAGAAAAACCACGCTGAGACAATGCAGTTTACAGAAATCTTCCACCTCTTGCAGGCTTAAGCAACGACTTTCCTCCTGAATGAAATAAAGAGGGTAAGGCAGAGAACAGCTGGCTGTCAAACAGCAAAACTCAGCCACCATGTCCTGCTGTGCAGGAATCACATATTACTATGCTCTTCATTCCACATTTTTGAGAAAGTCCTTTCCTTCATGCACAAACTTGACTGAGTTTATGCAGATGTGAGGTAAGAGGGACAGGAAACTGCAAGTTCAATAGCAACTTTCATCCACTCCTCAATTGTATGTTTACATAAAGCATTTTTCAGTATTTTTGATCAAGTTGATCTTCACATGAGCTGACCAAGAAGCTCATGTAGAGTGATGATCCTACAGGACTCAGTCTTGAAGAGCCACAGAGTAAATGCTCTATTCTGTCCAGTGCATTATATTTTAAAAGTTACACTGAAAATTACCAGAATGAGGAAACACTTATCCCATTAGAATAAGAGTCAAGAAGTGAGCATGTTTAACACGATAGGACAAGGACCTCACAGCCAAGTCCAGATGTTGTCAGGGTTGTAAGTGAAGCAAGACTAAGACTTGTTTCAGAATACCTCCAAGGGCCAAATAGGGTCTACTAATTAGAAGTTCCAGAGACACATTTGGTTTAGTATCATTTTTGATAACAATTTAATGTGGCATGCCTAATCATGTACAAATATTTTACTAAGAATATATTGAAGCAGATATCAAAAAGCCAAATACTGTATAAAGAATGCTAGACAAAAGATAATGAGTCCTGTTCATTTCTGAAATTGTAGGAGAGAGAAACTTCATTTTTCTTCAACCAGAATCTTTAATCAAGGATCTCCCAGCATTCCAGTTGTACACAAAATAGTCTGTGTACAAACACGTGTGCCCAGGAGTGTGTGTCTGGGTGTGTGTGCATGTGTGCATGTGCACAAACATACAGGGATAACTATTTAGTTGAGGGCAAACCCATACTGGTCAACATATTCTTAATGAACTCTACCAACCACCAAAAGGTTAAAACTTTTAGTGTCCTTCCAGCTAGGATGGCACTGAGACACTACAGCAGAAATATTCTTTCAAAATACAGTTTGGTATGGAACTTGGATGAGACAGACAGAGATTTAATCCACACTGCTCTTTAATACCTTTGGTTTGAGGACTGTTACCTGGACTCTCTGAACCTCAGTGTTCTCATATGTGAAATAGGGATAATAATACCTCCCTTGAAATGTTGTTGTGAGAATTTAATAGCATGAGGTATATGAAGAGCCAAGAATATTGTTAACATTATAAGATCTCTCCAAGTGCTAATTTCCTTTCTCATTCCCGTCCTCTGGACGGTTGGACAAATTTGACTAAATGCATTCTAAAGGAAACATCTGCATGCTAAAATGCTAAATCTTATCACAGCACAATAGGTGTTTTTTATAAACAAATTCTAGATTTTCCCTTTTTTGAAAGTTTATATAAATAAATTAAGAAAATAAATGAATATCAAATGGAAGAAACAGCAGATAAAAATCAATGGAATTTCTACAGTTGAGAACAATGATATTTTTGTAAAAAAAAATAGTTATAACAATCATACCTCTTGGATGTTAGTTTCCTGACAAGAGGTAGTCTTCTTTCTGTTTTCTAAGAAGTGGTGGTACATTCTCAAAGACAATGAGCATGAAATAACACAAAGAACACGCCGAATGTCAGATCCTTCTGGCCAGAGTTGCTTAAGCAAAGAAATAGTTTCACGTGCCTGTCACAGAAGGAAATTGTAAAATATCATGATATTCACAAAAATATTTTTATTCATCCCTGGCTGGTGTGGCTCAGTGGATTGAGTGCCGGCCTGCAAACCAAAGGTTTGGTTCCCAGTCAGGGCACATGCCTGGGTTGCAGGCCAGGTCCCCGGTAAGGGGCATGCGAAAGGGAACCACACATTGATGTTTCTCTCCCTCTCTTCCTCCCTCCCTTCCCCTCTCTAAAGATATATAAATAGGTATAAAATAAAATTATTCATAAGTGATCTTACTAGAAGAAATGATACAGAAAAGAAGGATGTGACCACATAAAACTATAAATGTTGCTGTTAAAAATGATAAACATTTTTAAATGAGAATATTCCAACAAATACTTCAGTAAAAGCCTTAAAAATTTAAATATGTAAAGAGCTCTTATAAGTCAATAGGAAAACATATAAGCCTTTAATGAGGCATGAGTAGATAATACACAAAAGAAACAAATATAACAAAAGAAAAATGTTCAACCTCTTTAGTAATAAAAAGAACCATTAGATATCTTACTTTTACTTTCAAGTTAGCAAAGTATCTTTTAACAATAATAGCACTGAAGTATGATGTCGTTTTCTTTCATATTTTGCTAATGAGAGTATAAACAGGTACTGAATTCTTGCAAAGCCATTTGGTAATACTTACAATTATCATTAAATATGGTGATAGTTTTTGTTTGGCTATTTACATTCCGAACCTAAGTGAGGTAAACAATATTAACATGTGTCCCGTGATTTATGTACCAAGATGTTCATCCGTGGGTTACTTCTCAAAGCCAATTGTCAAATACTTCAAATGTTTATCATTAGGAAAATATTATGCATCCAGTAAAAATAAAAATTGTGAAAAATTTTTGATAATTAGAAAATGTTTAAATAATAATATTCATTTAGAAAGTGAAAAAGGGTATATATGATATGCTCTCCATTATATAAGAATACACAGAACACCATTGAAAGGATATATTCAAAAAATGTGAGTTTCTGCCTCTAAGGGGTTATCATAGTATAATGAGTATGAAAGTTTTCAGAGGAATAAAACAATAACACACTGAAACCTAGATACTATACTTCTATTGATGAAATTTAAGTCACCCTATATTCTAATGTGAGGTATTGTATTACAGGAAATTCTTATATTTTTCAAATTATATTATGCATTTTTCTAGAATTCTATCATACACCTATAGATACATCATTTTGTGGGATTTCCATGTAGTTGAAAACAATAGAGTCTGTAGTAATCAACTTCCTAAAAATATTGAAAACTTGAGATGAAAGAAACAAGTAACCTACAGAAAGTACTTAGGAAAGGGGTGAATTGTAGAGAACAGGACTAGAGTAGCAAAGATAAGACTAAAGTGCCACTTCTTTAAATGTATCTTTTTGTATATATCCAATTCTTAAAATCATAGTAATGTTTCATATAACTTTCACATACCCCCCCCAAATAAACATAATTAAAAGCAACTGGGATATGGGTGGGAGGAACCCAAAATGAAATATAGACTAAAACCAAAGAACTAACTCTATTAATAATGAATAAACACAGTCACACTAAAGACAGTATTTTGACATTTTCTATGGCTATATATTAAAAGAATTGCCCATAAATCTTGTAATCCACTTAGTGAATGTTTCTCATGAGATATTCTTAGCAATTCTAAAACTACCTTATGTTTATACTAGAATTTGAAAAAATAAGTACATATAGTATTAGGTAAAGGGAGCTGGATTTCTCACAATTACAATTACAAATAAAGAAAGGGCAAGGGTACAATAAACTATATGGATTTGAATTGGAGTAAAAACATCAGTATGAATATACGATGTGATAGATGAGAGAGAAGATAGATATATAGATAGATGATAAATAAAAATAGGTGTATATATACACGAGTTAGTATTCATAGACATATTTCCTTGCTCTGTCTGCTGAAAAGTCCTAGTAGCAATGACACCCCAGTAACAATGAACATCATTCCCAGACCTTGGCTTCTAAATGCCATTTTCCAATAAAAGCAACCAGAACTCCTTGGAGGAGTGGTTGGTTTTAGGGCTGGGACAGAGAAAATATAAGATGAGATTGGAACATGTTATGGTTTCAAAAAATAAGGTAGTGCTCAAAAAATGAGGCACTGTTGAAAAAAATTGAAGACAAATACCTCAATAAAGTAGTTTATAAAGACACAACAGAGAGGCAGCTTGTACAGGAACGCCAGTACAAGCTTGAGTTTCTAAGGTCCAATCCTGGAACAATTTGAGCACCAAAATAATTATCATATTGGATAATATAATATAATATATATATCCATTAATCCACACTGGTATAAATAAACCAGTAAATGGCAGAGCACGTCTCCCTCACAGCAGATTCGTAACAAATAAATGTAGAATGAAAGACTGAAATGGAAAATAGCCACAGGTAAAAACATCAGTAGTAACTGTTATAGACAAAGTCCACTGGTGGGTTCTAAAAGTAATCGGCAAAAGTTTGAGAAGAAACAGGATTTGCACGGGCAGGAACGTATAACTTCGCAGCAGAGAAAGCTGGCGGGCACCAGCTTAACCCGGGTTAAGCCAAACATTATGAGCCCTCCAGTACCCTGCACAGAGGGCGCAACAGCAGGCCAGTGGCACACTTCACGAAAATACATAACCTCATCCCAATCATGAGAAAAACATCAAATAAGCCCAAATGGAGGGACAGTAACAAAATAACTGATCAATACTTTTCAAAAATGTCAAGGTCATGTCAGACAAGGAAACGTTGGGAAACTATCGCAGACTGGAGAACAGAGAGAAATAGCTAAATAAATAGATACGGGATTCGGGATGGAATCTAGGACAGAAAGAAGATATTAGTGGAAAAATAAGCGAAATTCAAATAAGGTCTGAAGCTTAGTAATAGTATTATTCTGATGTTAATTTTCTGGTTTTGCTCCATGGACTATGGTTACATAAGATGTAAACATTAGAGGAAGCTGTGTGAGAGGTATGTAGGAAAATTTTTTTGTAATTAAAAATTAGTTCAAATAAAAAGTTTCTTAAATAATAAGTTTCAGTACCTCTTCCATCATATTGTCCCATAGTAAGTTTCCAAAAAGAGGTTCAATTGCAAAAACTCTACATTCTTTCAATTGTTTAATCAGGGCTTTATAAGCATTCTTAATCTGCTGTTTATTCTGTAAAAAGAAGACAAGGCACATGAATTGTCTTAAATAAAATAAGTAATTAATTTCTAATACAGAAAAATCAGATATTGAAGATAATATATTGTATTTCTAAGCAAAAAAAAAAAATTACACTAGTATAATTATACATCATCAGCTATGCATTTAAAGCCTGCCAGGCAGCGCTATTTTGTCTTTGCCAAATGAATTTAGTGTTTTTAATTTTTAAAACTTTAATTATTATAACAAAAATTGCTCACTTTAAGGGTACAATTCTATATGTTTAGGTAAATGTACAGAGTCATGCAACCATTACCATAATCGAATTTTACACTTCCAACATTTCAAAAAGAATCATTGTATCATTTAATGCATTATATTTTCTTATGAAAAATGTCAAACATACACATAAAAAGAAAATAGCATAACCTTCTCCCAGGTACCTATCATTCAGTGACAGCCCTTAGCAACAAAAATTGCACTTTTACTTGCATATCACACAGTCCTCAAATTGATTAAAAAATAATCTATTTAAGGTGATTATTTAATAAATTGGGAAATAAATGATCTTAGCAAAGATAAAATCCTCCATTAAAAAATCACTCTTAAGGAGAGACTGAGAAGAATGTTTGTAGGCGCTCTTCAAACTCAGATTCAGAAACTGCCCTAACAAAATGAAATGAGGTCAGCAGATGACAGTGCCTCCTGCCGGCATGGAAACCGGTCCCAGGGCTGTTCTGCTCACAGCACGCAACTAGGGTTTAACGATGGGAGTTCTAACTAAAGCAAAATAGACTATCTTATCATGCTTTATGATAACCGTCTGGATGTCTCCAAAACCACGAGGGGCATGTCACACAATTTTCAAATAGTGAAAAATGTTAACTGATTCAAAAAACACATAGAATTACCTTCATATTCTGACTTCACTATAAGTCGTGAAAATTAAACAGAAATTAGATTCATTTATAAAATCAGTATGTACTTTTGACTCCCAAAAGTTCAATATAATAATTGTCAAATATTCCAATACAACCAAACAATAAGATTGTGGAATTAAAATTTTAAATACTTTTAAATTGTATTAGATTTAATATCAAGAAGTAGACTTATTTCAGTTATTTTCCTTCTTTAGCAACCCTCTCCCTGGTTTTCTCACTCAAAGCTACATGTTTTAACTATCAGTTCATTAGTATGTCTCAGCGAGACAGGCGTAACTTCCACCTCCAATGTAATGCCTCTCTGACCTTCATTAACTCAAAGGCAGTGCACCGCACAGTCTGCCTCTTTTCAAATCCAAACTCTTATTAATCTGGTGTTGATGATACGCAATTGCTTATTCAAGTATCAATTTCCTTACCTGCAAAACACAGATGATACTGACACCTACTTTCTAGGACTGTCGTGAATGTTAAATGCAATGACTCATAGGAAGAACCAAGTGCTATTGTCACGACAGTAAGTGCTCAATAAATGACTGCATCTGGATTAGTGTTATTAATATTCCACATGTCTCTGCTAAATCTATGACGATTTCCATAGAAGAGGTGAAAAATAGAACTGAGCCAAGTAATTTAGAAAACTGTAAAAGTCTAGAAGAAATATATCTTTTTGATATAAATTACCTCCTTGAAAAACATTCGATTACTTTGCTTGCTTGGCATAAAGTATGCATAAAGTCGAATAATATCAGATGCTTGTCCTGAGGAAAGCACAGCGTTGACCTTCATTGCCCAAGACTGAATGATTAAAAAGTTGAAAAGCTGTGTTTGTAGATGGTTCAAGCCTTCATCTGCAACTATCAGGAAATATGGGCAACTCTCTTTCAAGAAAGTTTCCCATTCTTGTGATAAACATCCAGAAAATGTTGTTCGAACATCAATGGTGTTATTATGCTGAAGATGAAGAATTAAGGCAGTCCTCAAAGAAAGAAGTTCAGGAGAGTCGAAATATGCATACTCAGCATCCTGTGTGGGAGGAGTAAAATCATTATTTTTTAAATTGTTATTTAGTAATTTTCTAGTTTAGTTGATTAACACATATCATTAAAGTCATTGAAGGAATCAATTCCAGCACACGCCTGTTATGTTTCACAGTCAGAGAACAGACCTTTAATTTTTGACTGTCATTTCACAGACACCTGCCGTAAACCACCACTTGGATTTAAATACATGTATCCCTCATAAAAAGGCATGCAATACTCAGGATTTATCTCACTTCCCCTTCCCACACTAATTCTTCTCCTCTCCAACATCATTTCAGAGAGAAAAAATGACATAAAAATACATCCAAGCAGAGGTGTTTCCAGGAAAAGGAAGCAGCGGTGGATTGCTTTGTCTAAGAGGACTGTCCCAGGTCACTGTGACCTGCCTGCAGCAGCACAAATGGGTGTAATAAACTAACTGTAAGCATCAGGCTAGAACCCTGGCTCTTTATTCAAAACACTGCTCGCAGGCAGTCAGCAATGTTCAGAAATCTAACAATAATGTGGACTGCAAACTGACTGAACAGACATCCACCAAAACCCTTAAGAGTGCCATGATGGTTGCCGTCAGGGACAAGATGAGCAAAGGGTGGTAGTGGTTACACATATCTGTGTTAGAGACTGTCAAAATTTTACTAAATTCTTAATTTTAAAAAAGTAGACTAAATATATTCACTTGGAAGTATTTGCCATAGAACAAATAATAAAGAAGCAGCATTAGTGAGTTTGACATTTTTCTGGAATCAAAGAAGTTGTCTGCTGAGTTTTGAAGACAGAGTTTGGAAGACTGGAACCCAGAGATCAATTAGACCACTGCTCAGGAGATTTCTCATCCTCTTTCTGACCCTGTGTGTTCTAACAATAAAGTCCCATTACTGCGAACAGAGTGTAATCTTAAATGTAATTCTGAATACTGGAATTTTTTCTGGGTAGTTGTTTTTTGTTCTTCCTTTAAAATTTTCTAAATAGTTATAGATATATTTCAATAATAAAAGAACTTTTATAATATAGTAAATTTTAGTTTTGGTTTCCAAATCATAGAAAATAACTCAACTGTTACACCATACCTTGAAGAAAACTATGGCAAATTGTCCTCCTTTATTAATGATACCCACAAGGTAGCGTTCAACCAGATAGAAGAAGTGGAGATCTTGCCCCTCTTTTAATGATTTTTCACATATGCACGCGATAAGTAACGAATCTCCATCAATCAGAAAAAATTCAGATTCCACAAAATCATTGAATATACTGGAATATCTAAAATGAAGGCAGTCAAACAAAAATTACATATAAATTAAACAGGGTCCAAAAAAGGCAGCAGTCTTGTTATTATTATCACTATCATCCACAGCTGAATTTACTGAGCAACTATTTTATGTCAGATTCCATGCTAAGACTTTTTAAATATATCCATATGCATGACTATCTTTCATAAAAAGAAGGCAGGATCAGTCCCACTCAGGCTCCAAGTGATAGGGAAAATTATGTAAGCCATATGGCAAAATCTGGATTAGCCTCAAGAATGAACACCCATATCCTAAATAGAGACTTGTATTACATTTCCTTCCGGCCTAACCAATCTCGTCCCTTTATAACAACCTCGTTCCTTTATAACAATGAGTTTATTTTAAAAAAAAAAGAGTTCATTGACAGCTGTAAATAGAGAAGGTGAGAAAAACCTGTTTCTATTCACCATCAAACAGCTCTGAAGGTTCTGTATTAAAATAATCACATACATAACTACATACATATAATATACTATAATATATAGCAAGATAGATGATGATGTAGATAAAGAGATGTCTCTTTAAGATCAAAAAGATATACAGGAATATAATATAGAATTTTACATCTTTTTATTACTACAACATTACTCACTCAGCTTTTGGCATTTCATTCAAAATTAACTCTGACATTTCCTTTAATAACTCTAAATCTAAAAAAAAAAGAGACAGAAAGGAAATGGGTTATTTTCAACCTATCTGTTTAAAAAGAGCTATCATTTACCTATCATTGAAAAAGAGAAACAGTAATAAAGTTATTTAATTCTATTAAAACTGTGCAGCATACAGAATCACTATTTTAAAACTATGAATATTTTAAATTGAAAATTACCCATTCTTGCTGCTTCCTGTGCCTCCAACCTGAATGATATAGCAAATATCCTCTACTTGGGTACCTCTAAGTGGCAGTTACTAATTAAAATGGCAGACCTACAAAAAGAAAATAAAAATTAGAAATTTATTCCATGAGCAAATGGTACAGAACGACTATTGTGTGTTAAACAAAACATACAGCACTGGGAATACAAGAATATACAAAAGTCAACACACTGTCAGTTCTCATGAAGCTTAAAATCCCTTAGGAAAGACAAATAACAATCTAATAATCATCTAAAGAATAGGAAGTTAAAAATGTGAGAAAGTTAAAGAAGTCAGAGGAAACTGCCCCAAAGAAGTATTGCTTAGGCTGACTTCTGAAGGTTGAAATAATAATTAATTAAGCAAGGTGAGAGGGCAGGCAAAGAAACTACCAGAATACCATGTGCAAAAGCCCTGTGGCATGAAAGAGTGTGGATGGAACTAGATATTGAAAAGAAGCCAGGCTGGAGTAGAGAGAGTGAAGGAAAAGCCAGCTGTGCTAGAGAGGACTGTAGGAATATAAGGGCACTCAAAGCTTTTGAGGGTGTGTCTTTGATCCTAAAATCCACTGACAGATTTTAAGCAGGTTAGTATTATGACTGGCTTTGCATTTTGAAAGGCTACACTGCCTACAGCACAGAGAACAGGTAGGATGGAAACAAAGAGCCAGTTAGTAGAGAGAAAGCCATTGTTTAGAAGAGTGATGACAACAGCTTGATCTAATAGAGTTTGATGGTAGTTTGAAGCACAAACTGATATTAAATATTTAGAAGATGAGCTTGATATGAGCTGGTAATGAATCAGATATTGATGGAGAAGGGGGGAGTGCAAGGGTTGTCAAGGATAACTCCCTAGGATTCTACCTGATGCAACAAGATACATAACTAGTCCACCCCCAAAGCAGGAAACCTTGGAACAAGGCCATATTTGAGGGAAAGATCATGAGTTCATTTGTGGTCAACCTGAGTTTGACTTGCTTTTGAAACTTGCCATGGATATGTCATGGAAGTAATTAACTATACAGTTCTAGAAGTCAAACACAAGGTCTGGGCTAGACCTGAATATGTGGGTAACCTGAGTACTTTGATAGGTGAGGTCAGGGGTATAGTTGAGCTTGCTTGAACAGAAAGATGCAGCATCATGGAAGAAAAGAAAAGGACCAAAAATCCAGTTTTGCAGATCATTAATACCTAATAAATGTCAAGAGAGGAGGAGGAGTCTGCAAAGGTAGCTGAGAGAACTATGAAAGCAGCCAAAGAAAATGCACTTGGGGCCTTTTGTCAGAGGAAACAAATATTGAGGCATTTTTCAAATATGCATACAGTGTGTTAGGGCTGTGAAATTTGATGGATACATATTACATGACATTAAGGAACATATAATGGTGAGGTACACAATGATATTAAATGTTAAACTAATAATGCAAGGAAGTGTACGCTGTAAAAATGAGTAAGTTTGAAGAAAGAAGCAATGACTAAGGGCTCGGATGTTTAGGAGACAGTAGAGGCAGGAGCAGAAGCTTGGTCTCTGATTCACCCAGTTATTCCATCTTTTTTTAAAGATATATACAGAGAGAGCATCTATTCCTTACCAAGTTTGTTCCTGCAACATATCCAAATATGCATGAAATATGGTCCCGTTTACCTGACAACCTAGTAAGGGTTTAAAAAGAACTAAATCCAACAGTACAATGTGCTGAGTGATCAAGCAGAAATGGCACAAGAAGCCATCAGAGGATTGAAAAGGAGTTTTGCAATCAACTGGAGGGATCGGGGACCTATGTTCTGAGGTTTCGAGGACACACTGAAAAGATGATGAAGAATTCCAGCCTGTTGGGAAAGGTAAGAGATACAGAAGACTGCATCCCAGGAAACAAAACAACACTGGTTTAATACTCAGAGCATGACAGGTTTGAGCTTCCACAGGTCATTCTACCTGGCATAACGCAGGGTAACTTGATCATAGATGAAAATTAGGCATGGCCCAGATTATAAAGACCCTTTGTCTCAGATTTAAGTTCCGGCATCTTCCTGAAAACAATCTGCCATCCATTTCATGGGATCCTCAACCTCACTAATTGCACATTAGCCACACTGCCTTCAGTTCTCCAAATGGTACTATGCACAAATGGAAAAGATGGGTCAGAGAGAACCAAGTAGACAAAAGAATATTAATCCCAAATATGTCACAGAAGGGAAATCTTCAGAAAAGATAGTGTCAGAGTCTACAAGATGAAATAAGTTCATTCATGGGTTCCTAGATATTCACAGTGCACTTAAGGGCTCAGGAATATTTTATGGTACTTCTAGGAAAAAACAGGTATCTAATAGTTCATTTATTAAATAGCTCCAAAGCAACAAATCCTAGCAACTTCATTTGAAAAGACAATACACATAAATTGAGAGAAACAAGTTTTTAAATTAAAGAAGTTATGAATGAAACATGTGTGGCTGTTGGACAATATATAACTTTTCCACAATGTCCATAGTGGCAGGATGAAACTCTCCTTAATTTGACAATTACGATATTCCAGAGTCTCCTGCCTACTCTCTTCTCACATATCCTACAGGCAACTTTCCTTACTAAATTTTACCCCAAAGCCATAACTTCCTTACCATTTACACAGAATTTACAGTCATACATCCAACTCACTCTCATTTAATGAAGAGGCATAATGGGGAAAATAAAACCAGCTACCCACCATCGTAATCACTAAGTGAACATGTATTAAAAAATTAGAATTGCTTGAGGGGAGGGAAATAAGAAGCCAGATGAAAAAAGATGATTCAAGGACAAAATAGTCCTTTAAAAAGTTCTCAATAGTCACGATGACATCTAATTTTAAAAATAAAAGATGGTTATAGCAAAAAAAGGTAAATGCTCATAAAAAATATAATTTCAGAAAAATTCATATGAAGAACAATAAAATAAATGGACATGCTGAAATCTCAAGTTAGTAATCTAGGGGCTAAAAATTGAGAAAATTTCTTAGAGGATAGAAGAAAAAACAAAAAGTGAAAAGAAAAAATGCTAAGAAATATAAAGAATAAATCAGCCCTGGCTGGTGTGGCTCAGTGGGCTGAGCACAGACCTGTGAACCAAAGGGTCTCCAGTTCAATTCTCAGTCAGGGTGCAGGCCTGGCTTGCCAGCCAGGTCCCCAGTTGAGGATGTGTGAGAGGCAACTGATGGATGTTTTTCCCACATATTGATGTTTCTCTCCCTCCTTTCTCCTTTCTCTAAAAACAAATAAATAAATAAACTTTTTTTAAAGAATAAATCAAAAAGTTGTGTATACACCTCATAGTAATTCCAGTAGAACTAAGATTCCAAAATGGGCTGAGGACAAAAATAATAGAAGATGCAATGAAGTAATATAATAATATTAAACCAAAGTTAAAGAAAGATATACATTTGGGGACCAAGAAGATTTTTACAAATACTGAGCAGAAATAAAGACAAAAGAGAAAGCCACACTTAAGACCCAGCTCATTGCAGAGCTCCAAGAACAAAGAAAAAGACAAAGAGGTGCCATAAGAACTGTAAGTCAGACAGACCACACGTGCAGTGGTTCGGCGCATGGGCACTGTTGGCAAAAAGATAGTATTACTAGACATGTAAGAAGTCATGAATTCCACCAACTACCTATTTTAAGTAATAATTTTATTTAAAGAGATAGTAGTTGAAAAAAATCAAGAAACAGTGAAACTATGGATAATCCAGAAGAATTAAAGGAAGCTATAAAGAAAAATAAGCATATTTTATGAGAAGATAGATGTTAACTAAGCCTTTTTCAGTAATCACTTCACAATATATATAAATCAAACCATCATGCTATGTGCCTTAAACTGATACAGTGATGTATGTTCACTATGTCTCAACAAAACTGGGAAAAATTTAAATAGTGACAACACCAAATGCAGGTGAGGATATGGAGAAACTGGATCACTCTCACACTGCTGGTTTGAGTGCAAAATGGTACAACCACTCAACAGTTCGGTGGTTTTTTCAAAAACTAAACATGCTGTAGTAATACAACCCAGCAATTGCGTATATAGGTTTCCCTGGAATGGAAACACAAAATCCTGAACACAAATGTGCATAGCAGATTTATTTCAAATTGCCCCAAACTGTGAACAACCCAGATAATTTCCAATGAGTGACTGATTTAATGAACTGTTAATGTTCATACCATGGATTATTCCTCAATGATAAAGAAAATTGAACTACTGATATATACAACAACCTGGGCAAATCTCTAAAGAATTTTAATGAGTAAAGAAAATCCCAAAAGTATACAAACTGTATGATTCCATTTATGTAACATTCTTGAAATGGCAAAACTATAGAAATGGAAACTACACTAGTGGTTGCTGGAGGTTAAGGAGTCACTGAGAGCCGGATGGGAGGGGGCAGGGCTATAAAAGAGGGTAAGGGATCCTAGTGGTGATGGACCTGGTCACAAGCTTGGCTGTATCAGTGCCAGTATCCTTGGGTGAGGTTGTATAATAGTCTTACCTTATGTTACCATTGGAATAACTTGGTAAAGGATACACAGGATCTCTCTATACTATTTCTTACAAGAACATGTGCATCTTCAATTATTTCAAAATAAAAAGTTGAGCCCTGGCTGGTGTAGCTCAGTGGATTGAGCATAGGCCTGCGAACTAAAGGATGGAGGTTTGATTCCCAGTCAGGGCACATGCCTGGGTTGCAGGCCAGTTCCCAGCAAGGGACACATGAGAGGCAACCACACATTGATATTTCTCTCCCTCTCTCCTTCCCTTCTCCTCTAAACATAAAATAAATAAAATCTTCTAAAAATAAATAAATAAATAAAAAGTTGAATTAAAACATCAAATAAAAAAAGAAAAGAAAAATAAGAGGATCTACGATAGTTTGAATTTAGAAAAGTATTCTGGCGACTATTAACAAGACCTACTACAGTCACCTCACCTTCTGAGTCCAGCATCCCCAGGAGTCAGGTGTGGCACCTACACAGCCCACTCTGTGCTCACCACCTCCTTGGACAGCTGCCTCCCGGACTGTGAAGCCCTCTTAGGTTTGAACTTCCCTCCTTTTCTGATTGAAGTCAAATGTTTTATCTGAGATCCAGAGAGGCTTTTCTCTCCAGGGAGAGGTTCCTCCCCAAAGGAGGAAACTGTGAGGTGTTTTCCTCAAAGGGGGTGATTGCCCTGAGGGCCAGCATGCTGTAGGATGCTCAGGAGTGACAGGATGTTGTGGCAGCTTCCTGGCTTGTGGGAAAGAATAGTGGCTTTTTTTCTCAGATGCACTTTTCATGGCTCTGGCTTGTAAGAAGTGCCCTCGGTGGGGAAGGAGGTCAGCCCCTGGTAGTACTCTTTTTATTGCTCTTTTGTTTCCTTTTCCTGTCTAGGTCCATTATGTTGTTTGCCATTAAAAGAAAAAGAATTCATAAGATATCCAAACCTCTCCCAGACAATGGAATGTATTCTTTGGTTACTAATCAGAAGTTTCTAAAAGACAAAATAATTTCCTAAGAGAATCCTGAAAAGGAACTTTGGCCATTTGATCAGGTGCTATAAAATTTCTTACGGTTTGTTCTGCCTAAAACCTGACAAGATATTTCAAAGAATTTATTAACTCTACGATTAAAAGTTTGGAAAACTTAGAAGTCAAACAAAATTTTAGGCTACAGTAGCTTTTAAGGCCTTTCTAGCATTAGATAACCAGAAATGCAAACACAGTCCGCAACTGCCTGACGCCAACAAGCCAAAGGCAGAAAAACACAAGCGGCTGAAAGGCTCCCTCATCTAAGCAGTCTCCTCCCTTCAGTCTCCTTAAAAAATTGCTTTTCGGGGACAAACGCAAATCTTACAAGTCTTAGCCACCTGAATGAATAAACTTAACTTATTACAACTATTATAAGTTCATGGATTTTCCCTGTCTCGTGGGTAAAAAATTCTTTTAATTAAAAATGTCAGGTCTCTGCTTATCTGTCTCCTTCTCTACACATGTATATCTGCCTCCAAAGATTGAATAAACTTGATTTACAAAGAGGGCTCTTTAATTGGCTTAGAGAAATTAAGCTCTCATATAAATTAAGAAATAGAGACTGTCCTGGTTATTTCAAAAATTTATCTCTTATAATTAAGCTGGCTAAAATTAAATTTCCTACGGTAAGGGTTATTTTTTTAATTAGGTTTTAATATCAATGGTGTGCTTATGTAAAGCTAAAACTTAATGCTATTTCTCTGCCTAAAAAACGAAATTGTTCTGTACTATTGATATATTCTTTTAAAAGATTATTTAAGAAAATACTGTGTTTTATATAAATGATTTTCTGTATTTTTAGACTCAATCTTTAATTGCTTAAGTAAACCAAGTCTTCTTAATATTAAAATATCTGAATTTTGCTCACAACTATGTATTGTAATATACTGTATTTGTCTTTGAAATTTTTTATTGTTACTTTTTAAAAATGAATAATTAAGTATTATTTCATTAAATATTGTTCCACAATGGCCTCTGATTTTATTTAACCAAAAATTTTGAAATTTTTGATATGTTTGAGAAACTTCCCAAGACCAGATATTCTAAATTAGATCTTATTGACCCAGGAAAACCTGGGATATTCCATAGGGCTTCTGAAACATTTCAAAGAAAATGTATCTCTTTATAAAAAGGGGGAAATAGAAGAAGTAGGTAAACACACCTCACCTCCATGAAAAACTACAGAAAAAATTGTAGCTAGACTACAAACAAACATCATTCATAATAGTCACAAAATCAAGCTGTAGGAAAGTCCAACAATCAAGGACTTAAAGAAGCCACATTCATCCAGACAGGAAAGAGTGGCAGAGATGTGGAGAGGCATGGAGAGGCAGAGCCGGCAGTCCCACATCCATGTGTGGTACATAAAAATGAGGAAGGATACCTCAGAAGCTAGGGATCCCAGCCCCAGACCAGACCACCCAGCCCAGGGTTCCAGTGTTGGAAAGATAAGTCCTCA